>JABXWE010004889.1:0-33963 GCA_014611495.1 Limonius californicus
ACGCCAGGGAGCGATCCTACCACACCTGGAAATTTAGCCTGTTTGAGGGTTCTTTTGACGTGCCCAACAACACTTGGACACGGGGCCTACGATTTTACTTGCTATCCGAGAACAAGGGCCGTTTTAGCGTTTTTTATCGCTCAGAAAAAAACCACCGACCTCGGCGTCCGGATTCGAACCCGGGACAGCTGCGTGAAAGGCATACGGCCAACCTATCCGAGCTACCGGCGCCGGTGAAAGTATGTGTAAACAATATTATTCAAAATTTTATTTTTAGTATGTCGGTTTTTTGAGCGGAGACAATTTCTGGTGACTTTGCCGAGAAATCTGAACTTTCCTCCTTCATTACTTCCAAGGAAAACATGTTTAATGAAGTAAATTCGAAAACAAGTGGCTGCAATCCAAAGAAACTGGCCTATTTACGGATGCATTCTAATTGCAAATACATGCAAAATGCGTTGTAGTTCGGTAAATTCCTCATAGACATACTTCTTCAATATAATTTCCATCTCAAATCCTCTCTTTAACTGACAAGTAATTAAACTTTATTGACAGAATGAAATCTCCATATTAAAATTGTTTGCATCTAACAAAATCATCTTTTTTAAATAATTATCGTGATATCTCTTTAAAATTCCTGTTTAATTAAAAAAACATTCCTGTACAATTTTAGGACATAAATTCCATATCAGCTTGGTATCAGTCAACGTTTACTACTAAATTGTTTACATAACTTTCATAGAAGGCTCCGACCAGTTTACTTACACCCCATTGTTCCTCAAGGACTTTTGTAATCGAGTTTCACACAATTTCCTCGCTCTGCAAGGTTTCTGGAATACGTTCAGTGTGAAATTACCTGAGTTAAATAAAGCACAGTGATACAACAAATAATTCTCCTGGCGCTGCCACCATTTTTAATTTTACATTACAACGTAACACTCACTTCCTAGTTTCTGATCGGTATGTTGTTTACGAACTAATGTCTTAAAATACACCTGCAAAAATTTTCTTCCATATGGAGGGCTTTTTAAAAATGTACACCACTAGTTTACGGGGATGTTCTCTAGATAAAAAAAAACGAAATAGTTTCTGTAAATATATGTTTCGAACTTGTATATTATCAAAATGTTAAAGGGTATAGATACATTTTTAACAGCAAATCATTCAAAATACATGTTTTCCAAGTTCACACGACGAATCCATGCTTCTCTGACAAGTCTTGTGGAATCGGGATTATTTTTGTGATTGTTTAGTTGTTCTTGCGTACCAATAAGCAAAGACTTTCTTCCGCGCCGCCGAAACCCATCTGTAGGAGTTAGATCGGGTGACTATAGTGGCCATTGAACGGGTTCATTTCGACTAATCCACTGGTTACCCCTAACAGACATGGGCATTTGATTAGCATCACACTTTTACATGTGTGTTTTTTACCCTTTAATATCTCGGTACCGTTGCCGTCGGGGAATCGAACCCGGATTTCTCGCGAGAGAGCTTGGCCCTTCTAACATCAAGCCATTTGAACACTGATAGTGCAAATGTCATATTTCCGTATATTAATGACACTTCACGAATTAGATTTCTTAATTATTAATAATTAACGTCATAATATCTACAATCTACAACAGTTGACAGAAACTAATTTCTAATTGCAAAATGTGGTATTTAAAAGCATCCAGGAGACAGTATTTACATTACACCTTATTACCGCACTAATTTGATAAAGCAAATATTTTTTAAACAATGGAGCATTACAGAGAGCAGCGTTTTAAGTAATGCATATCACTCGAAGGTTTGATTTTCGAAAGAATACTTTTTATAAGAAGTTTTTAAAAATTATTTAAACTCGTCGGAAGAACCAAAAAACATTTCTGACAGTGTCTATGGATAGAGGGTACTTCGTATTACAATCTCTCCACAAATATTATTTCTAATATTTCATATAAGCGAAATACCAACCTGAGTCGTCTTAGAAGACTCATCATGTATCAGTTACTAGTAAAATCAGGAAAACTATTATTTGCAGTTCTAAAACTTAAAGTACCAGTAGTATCGGCAACGATATCTTACTATACTTAATACCTTCAGAATATTTAAATTGGCAATTAAATTTGTATTTTAAAGCAGAAATACTTGAGTTTACAGCTTACAAACATTTTATAGAATTAAATATTTTGGTAATGGCTCAAAAAACTATGTAGATGGTTCCAGTTCCAAACGCAATACAGTAAATAACATTTACTACGTTTGCTCTATGCTTCGCCGTAGGTACCTAAGTTAAACTGTATAACATCCATTGATTTCAGTCGCGAAGCGAGAATTCTCAATTGCCCGTTCAGACAAGTCGGGAATTTAGAATTAAGTAATGTAATAGAGAAACTAAAACTCGTATAACATTATTGCAAGAGGAGTCGAGAAGTTTGTATTTCTTGAAGATCTCGGCACTCACTCAGCATTCCATTCAAATCTACTTAGTATCTATTTGCCGTACCTACAGTTTTAGCCACCCATACGAGGCTTTTTCGGAAACTAAGGACCGTTTAAGTATTCTCCCGAATGACAGGCGGAATCAATTTGGAGCATTGTGGGGGTGCTTTAGTGGCTGATGAGCTAGCCACACGTCACTTTAACGTGGTTGTGTTATTTTATTTAGTAATATAATAAAGTGCTGAAATGAACACAACGATTGAAAATTATTGCCAAGTATGAAGTAATTCGTTTCCACCAAACAAAAGCGAAAACGCAACCGAAATTTACCGTCAAATATGGGAGGGTTATGGTTCAAGCGTAATAAGTGAAGGAAAAGTCAGACACTAGTATAGGATTTTCCGAGATGGCCGACGTGAAGTGGGCGGCAATGGTGTTCTCGCATTGCTACAAAACTGATCGCGATGAGTACCTGAATCACATTGTGGCGATAAGACATGGATTTCGTACACAAATGTTGAAACTAAGCGACAATAAATGCCATTGAAGCATAAGAGTTTCCCCAGCTCCAAAAAGATAATGCAAAAGTTTGAGAAGTGACAGCTTATGGTTGCTGTGGCTTGGGACCGATTGTTGATAGTGGTAATAAAAGATAGAAAGTTAATAGAGAAGAAGATAAAATGGAATATCGGCTATCCAAAAATACATCAAGAGAAATGGTACTAGGAAGGAAAACTGATTAAATCGTGTTGACGGGCCAACGCAATCCATAGACCTGCAAATATATATACATCATATTTAATAAAAAATCCACAAATCAATAGACTTAATAAAATGTCTGATTTATGCCAGATTTCGCTGTAGTTTGAAGGAGAAACTGCAAATTTCATGCTACATATTAAGATGCCAATTGGCAATCAATAAAAAGGGATGATCAATTAAATATAAAAAGGAATTTATGCCATGTAAAAACAATCGAATACACATGCCCCACAATTTGTAGTTACAGTCACTCACTTAACAGTTTAAAAGTAATTACAATGTTGGATGCTTTTGTTTGTTTGTTTGTTTGTTTTATTTAACGTCGGCATATTTCTGCTATGGCTAACCACCGACGCTAGGGAGCGATCCTATCACACCTAGAAATTTAGCCTGTTTGAGGGTTCTTTTGACGTGCCAAACAACACTTGGACACGGGGCCTACGATTTTACTTCCTATCCGAGAAGAAGGGCCGTTTTAGCGTTTTTTATCGCTCAGAAAAAAACCACCGACCTCGGCGTCCGGATTCGAACCCAGGACAGCTCCGTGAAAGGCATACGGCCAACCTATCCGAGCTACAGGCGCCAGTGTTGGATGCTTTTGTTCCTATTTATATAATTTTTGTAATTGTGAATAATATCTTTGCTAAATGTATTTCTTCATAAACTAATACATTCGCTGCTGTTTCTATTATACAGGGTGAATAAACAAATTAGTTAGTAGAATGCAATCATGAGAACGATTATTTGTTTAGTTTGAATCAATTTTTTAAATAGTTGAATAACCTGAGTCGCGGTATACCACTACTATATGGAATTACATCACATCCCATAAAAGACCGATTTGATGAAGCGCTAGGCTCTTATGCGGAAAACCCGATTTCTATTCCTGGGCAATGATAATTTTTTTTAATATTTGATTTTATAAATTGAACTTTCTGTTAATGTTAGCGATATTAACAATTCCTTTGATAACCTAGATTTTATTTTATTTTTAATCCTGAATGCGCCAACTCCTACTAACAGTAGTGTATAATAAACTATTAGCAAAGACTAAATCAACATTAATTGTACTAAAGAAACAATATTAAGTAAAACGCAAATTGTTAATATCACTAATATTGCCAAAAAACTAAATATAAATATAATTCTTTTTTCGAAATACAATGGCACGGGATTCGAAACCAGGTCTTTCGCGTGAGAGCGTAGGACTGCACCATATCAGCTCTTCTGGACCTTTCGTTGCGCGATGCAATTCTTACATATAATAAAGATTCTCCACGAATTGGGATTATTAATTATTTTTAAAATCGTTTGAAGTACATTAATGTCCTTATCGTACCACCTGATAAAAATTGACACAAACTAATTTGTAAATGCGAAATGCTACGGTCAAAAGTATCTGGAAAGACAGTACAGCCGCAACCCTGTTGTGCTGGTATGTGATGTCAAGTAGATGTTTCTTTGTTTTATTTTCAAATTTACGGTTAATGCGGCACTGATTAGAACACACAAACCAAATCCACAACATTTTTTTATACAGGATGATTACTTTATCTTGTAGCAGGTAGGTTAGCCGCACACATTACAGCTGCAGCTGTATTCCATAGGTATCTTAGTAAACTTTACATTGTTTAAATAAATAATAATGAAAGTAGTTAGTTGGATGTACTAAAAAACTACAATGAAACTATTTACTAATTAATAAGATGCAGTTTTGCAATATGTACATTTACAATATTTATTTCTTATAATTTAAACAATAGAAAAAGAGAAATATATAAATAGCTTAACAATATGTTGACAAAACAATAAAATCAATAGGAAAAGTAAATTAAATAAAAACAGAAAGAAAAACACTAATTAATAACGTGATAAATGTTCTGCCGTCCACCTTGCTATTCACATACGTCAATCCGCCGCAGAAGAGAATTTATAGCACGAGTTAACATGTGTGGGGTGATAGACTTACATGATTCAATAATTCTTTTGCGTAAATCCTTCTGAATTTCTACGGGCGTTTCCTAGACGTCATTTTTTACTTTACCCCACAAAAAGAAATCTAACGAAGTCAAGTCCGGACTACGCCAAGGATGAATTTTACCTCTTACAATTAATCTGTTATGAAAAGTTTCATTTTGATAGTTTCTTACAATTCTATGCAAGTGGGCAGGCTATTTTTCAACCACATACGTTGTCTGACATAAACAGGAATGTCTTCTAAAAGGTGAGGCAAATTATGTTCAAAAAAATTTAAATACTTACGTTTTCTCATTTAAACTGCCCTCAAAGAAGTGAGGACCAACGATAAAGTTGTCAACAATACCACATCACACATTTATAGTAAAGATTCTTTGAAAGTGTGCTTGCCGAATTCAATGTGGGTTATCTTGTGAATAGAAAGGACAATTGTGTCTGTTTACACACCCATTGTTACTAAACGTCACTTCGTCAGAAAATAGTATATTTCTTAAGAACAGTGAAATAGTAGTAACTTCGTTTCTTAAAAATTGGCGGAAATTCACTCCACGTGGGTAATCATCTTCAGTAAGTTGATCCACTAATGTAACATAGTAAGGATGAAACCGGTTTCCTTCTAAAATGTTATATACTGAAGTTTGGCTAAAGCCTACAGTTCTTGCAACTGCTCGTTGGCTTATATGAGGATTAACCGTTACTTGTTCCATGACTTCAGCTTCTACAGTTGTGACATGTCGTTGTCCCACCTTTGGTTTGGAAAACTGTCCATATTGTCGCAAATTTCTTTCCAAACACTTAAAAGCATTATATGATGGAAGGGGTCTATCCGGACATCTTTGTGCATGTCGTCGTACTACTAAGTCCACCGTCCCTCTGCATTCTCCCAAAATCAACATCATATCCGTTTTCTCGCTAGTGGAATATATTGAAACTGTTACTACCACAAAAGTTAATACAAATCAAAAATTCTGTACAGAAGTTTGTTAAGTTTTGACGCAGTAGTTGACATTTGCCTGTCCAAAAAAGACTTAATGTAAAATAAAATTTTTTATAGCTAAAAGAAAATTTTAACTATGCATTTTATGCATGTACATGTTACAAGATAAAATGATCACGCTGTATATTTGAGGAGAACTTATAAATGAATGGATTCAGAAATGGATCTATACGAAGAACAACGTTCCAAGCAATGATTGATGCTAAGAGTTTTGATTTTTTAAATTAATATTTGTAAGCAGTTTTTAAAAAATTTTTAACACCGTCGAAATAGCCAAAAAATGTTTTGATAGTGTTGATACATAGACGGAACTGCCTATTACAATCTATGTATAAATAAGTCTCCTAATATTTCAAATAAGCGATATATAAAGCTGATTCGTTTTAACAGACTCACCCTGTATTATTGTGATTAAGTGCCTATTGAATAAACACGGTGAATAGCTGTAAAAACAGGAAGTGCGTTTAAATATCATTTTCCTCAATTTTAAAAGCGATGCACAACTATTCAACGCCGCTGTAGTTTATACATTGGTCAAGAACTTTAACACTTTAAAAACTAACATAAATAAAATGTCTACATTACTTCATATGAAATCATGTCTACAGCCTGCAACGCGTTACCGCTATATAAAAAATAAAGAAATTTAACATAAATCAGAACCAGTTTTCTGGTCAAACTTTATATAAGCAATAAAATGATCGGAAAATCCCTGTAGCCGATTCTCAATATGAATATTTAATTAAGAAAATAAATAGGTACGGTTTACAAGGCCGACAAGATATCTCTATGCAGCAGATATTTAAAATTGGCATTTGAGAGAGCGGCATTTTTTAGTTAACTAGTGAGAAGTCTGTGTGGCTGTGAACTGAGTTCGGGAAAGAAATACGTTTTGAAAGTGTAATATTTGAAACAATGCTTAAGTTACTTGTTCTCTATTTTTTCTTGTGTTGCACTGTGATTGCTCATGAAGGTAAGCGCACGTTTTCGTTAATTCACCCATTTTATAGCTAAACTTTCAGTAGTACTACAGTAGCATGTTAAAATATCAGAGGCGGCATTGAAAGTTTTAACGTAGCAATCTAAACTAATATAAACTACTCCCAAATGAATAGGGATATTATAGTATAAGACACTTAAAGGCAACACCAATTGCATTTATAATAAAAAACTACCAAAACAACAAAATGTAACGTCTTTTTAGTAATGAACATGAAAATTACAACAAAGGTACGTTTAAAGAAGAAATTTAACAATATTATAATAAAAATCGTTATAGTCTCCTTTCACTGAACTTAAATTTATTAAATTCTAATACCGCGTGGCACCTCCTCTGGCAGTAATAACTGCTCTGCACGTTGCTGGCATACTCTCACTGCAATTATCAATGTGTTTTTGTGGAATTTGATGCCACAGTACCGACAATACAGCCCTCAGCTGTTGAACAGTAGTAAGCCGTGGATTATGATGATCCAGCTATCTCTGCAAAAAGTTCCATGCATGCTCGATGGGATTGAGGTCTGGAGATAGCGGAGGAAGAGCAATATAGTTTATTTCCTCATCTCGAAGCATCTCTAAAACAACCCGACCATGATGCGGCCTTGCGTTGTCGTCAAGAAAAACAAAATATTCCCGTCCAACAGCGTTGCGACGGTTCAGAACATGGTCCATAATGATCTCTTGGGCATAACGTTGGCCCATAAGTGTACCATCAAAGATGTGGAGGTCAGTACGCCACCCTAAAGAAATTCCAGCCCATACCATAAAACCACCACCACCAAAGGCAACGACTGATTGGGTATATTGAGGCAAGGTCGATGTCCAGCACTACGATATACTATTTGAAGCCGGTCATCATTGCTGAGACAATATTTGGACTCGTCGGAAAACAATATATCATCATCTTCGTTGAGCCCCAGATTTTGCAAGACATCTCAGGGGACGGTATGAGGTACGTCCTACCTCAAATAATGGATTTCTCACAGTTCGGTCGATATTCTGTGGCATTCTGGAGCGTTTGCTGTAGATGTGGAGCAGTTGAAAAGGGGTGCATTCTTGCATTAATTACCAGCAGTCGATTCTGGCGAGGTGTTGTAATGCGAAAAGATCAACTTCCAGGCCTTCTTGCAGTCGTACCTGTTTCTCTAAGGCGCGAAAGGGCATGTGAAATTACGCTCTGCGTGTTTCCTAACATATCAGCAATGTCGACCTGCCGATGGTTTCTCCCTTTTGGTGCATAGCAACAGCTAAATTTTGTTGTTCTATTGTTAAATGGTTTCCCTGCATTGTTGTTTATTATTAAGAACACAAATGCAACACACGAATAAAAAACAATGAACAAAACAGATCTTAAGAACACAGGAAAGATTATTCAACCAAACATATAAACTGGACTTGACACTAATACGATTAAACAATTGCAACTGGATTCGATTGTTTTTTTTTTTTGTTTAACGTCAAACATTGCCGCTTGCGCTAATTATCAATAATAGACGACCATTAGCCGTCAAATACAAACATATATGCTTTATGTTACAATATCCCTATTCATTTTTGAGTAGTTTACATTGTAAGCATACTTGGGCTTTATTTGTATTTATTTATCTACAGTCGGATAACAATTTAGTGTTCGAACGTAAATTTTGTAGTCACTTGTGTCAAACACTTGAAGTAGTTTGTGCAATTTATGTGTGTCAAAGTGCTATTAATAAAATAGTACTTATGTACAGGGTTGCTCATTAGTGCGTCAAAGTCAATATTTTCTTTATTAAAATGGATTGGGAGATTTCTTTTTTAGTGGTGTACCACAATGTGCACATTATAAAAATATTTATAAATATATGGAGTGACTAGCTACGGCGGAGCACCTTCAAAGTATTATTCTTTAAATAGAACACCCTATATATTATTGTATTCAGCCTCAAATTATCTTTCCAGAGGTCTCCTGTTTTTTGATTCGAGTTTACCTAAAAAATGTGAATATGTAGGTCAGCACAAGGTTTAACAAATTAATTCGGTGCATGAGTATTACGTTTAATTAAGAATATATATTTCTCAATTATGTAGCCAAATGGGGTACCAAACCAACACAACCATCATATATTAGTTGTATTATACATGGTGTTTTTTATACAAACGCAAATTTATTTTATGTCAAAGAGCATTCCTAAATTCGTTGATGTCCAGGGATCTCATAGTGAGATAGATCGAATAAAATATAATAAAACCAATGTCGATTCCCACAAAATTTAATATATCGACATTAGTTTTATTATATTTTAAAGAGTATTCTCTCAATTTTTTTTCATATAGAACCTTCTGTATATTATAACATTTTGAATTGGCACGTTCATTCTTCACAATTTTTATGAATATTGTTCTATACCTAAAATCGATATTTTCAGAGATATTTTTATTTTTTCATTACAAACCGTAGAATTATTAAGCTTTTTATTTCTATCTAATCTGGTAGCCAAGATTTTGACATACAATGACATACATTGATTATTAATAACATAGACAGCAAAATTATTTTATATCAATTCAAGTATTTATTTATAACAAATGTTCAGTGTGACCTCTGTTTTACTAAACACATATGTTCAGTCTTTCAAAAAAAATCATATATACTATTGTCAATGACACATCGGAAATTGCAAAAAGCATCTATTATGCGTTGCCTCATATTTTCTGCAGTAGTTGCGGGGGTCTGGTACACAAAACGTTTTATATTTCCATATAAGAAAAAATCGCGGGACCGCCGCGACCTATACATTTGTTCCCGAATTGGTGATGCAAAAACTATCGAGTCACTAATGCGAAATGTGCTGGAGCACCGTCGTGCTAGAACCACATACTTTTCATTCCATTCGGAGGCACATTTTGGAAGAGTTGGGGCAAATTACTTTTCAAATATTACACACATTTGCACCATTCAGATGTGTATTAAAAAAATGAGACCTAATCACAAAATCGCCCATAATACTCCCCAAACCTTGTCATTGCCCATCAATTTACAATTATTGGGTTTTCTATTGGAAGCATTATGTCGATTTGGGTTACACTTTTGGGTGAAAGTCAACTCATCAGTGAGCAATAGTTTTTGGAAAAAGTTAAGAGTTGCTCGTTCCATTTCCAATCATCATGACTACTACATTAGATATAAATAAGAAGTTAAATAATTCAACGGTTTGTAATGAAAAAGTAGAAATATCTCTGAAAATATCGATTTTAAGTATAGAGCACACTATTCATAAAAATTTGGGAGAATTAACGTACTAATTTAAAAATATGACAATATACAGAGCGTTTCATTAGTAAAAATTGAAAAAATGTTCTTTGAGACAAATTAAATATGCTCTGGTGTAAAAAATACCATATATTATAAAATTAATATTTGGTGGTTGTGTAACTTGGCTACATAACTGAGAAATTTGTATTCTTAATTAATCGTAATACTCACGCGCCGAATTAATTTGTAAAATCTTCTGGCGGCCAACATATTCACACTTTTTAGATAAACTAGGCAACGTATCACCCAAAATGAAAAATGAGGAAACCTTTGGAAAGATAATTTTTCCCTGAATTCAAAATACTGTTCTGTTTAAAAAATAATACCTTGAAGGAGCTCCGCTGTAGCGAGTCATTCTGTATATTTAAAAATATTTTTATGATATTCGCATTTTGGCACTACACCACTTAAAAAAAAGAAAAACTCGTAATTCGTTTTAATAATGCCAATATTGAACTTTGACGCACTAATGAACAACTCTGTATAGTGAGGGTAAAATGTATGGAGATATCGATTTATGAGATACCAGTGTTTTTTAATACGAATACATAAATGGTTTTCAGCTAATAGATACGACTTTTGACTTTATTGTGGTTGAATACACAATAGCATTATTATATTTAAAAAATTTAAAAGAAATTTTCTTTAAACTTTAAGGTTAACTAATATAGTCTTTGAGTCGCATCTTCTCGAAAAAATAATGCAACCCCGCAATATTTTAAAACCACAATAAAGAAAAAAACCTATATCCAATGGTAACCAAACAAGCATGGATTCGTATTTAAAAATATCTTGATGGCATCATAACCCTAAGATAAACAAACAACCAAATATTTATATGTCACTTCTTCTTCAAGTACTCTGTCTCTTACGGGACATAGCGACCCTCTTTCCGATACCTGTAAGGCACTTTTAGAGTGGCACAGACATAGAAGACCTACAACTTAACAGGTGGTCCGAGGTTAGACTTCTATGAGGAACGCCTGGAGTTCAATTTCCAGTACCGAAACATCTGATTTTTTACGGCCTTTTTTCCTCGCAAAGAAATGTTGAACCAGAGAGGTATCATGCCTAGTAAGTCTTCTCGGAAGTAAAAGTGTTTACACTTCCCATGGTTCGGAACCTACATTAATCTGTAGGTCCTCTATGTCTGCAGTATATTAAAACGCGCAGCACAGGTACATAAGAGAAGATTGCTGCATCTCATAACAGACTAAGCATTCAAAGAAGAGAAGATTTGCGTTAACCAAGAATTTATAAAATTAAGTGTAGAGAAATACAGCGAAATAATGTATCACCCTTCAACAACTAAACAAATTTAACAAAACAATCATCATCATCATCATCATCATCTGACATGGATCTGACTCAAGGCCGATCCTGGATACGCCAGGCCCACCCCATGCCAGTAGGTGGGTAGGAATTCAAGGATAGGGTGGGATCGGGTGGGGCATTGCACAACGTTAGCATGTCTGCAATGCATACCGCAAGACACCGCTGCTGCAACACAGGGTAGTTAGTAAGATACGCATCAATGGGTTGTTGAGTACGTACCCGAGACCGTTATGCTCTTAAGCATTTGATCCTACTAACTTTGATAGCAAAGCTTCACAATGTTCTGCTTTCACATTTATCTCGTCTTCTAAGGTTACATAGTGCACCTATCTTAGTGTCCTAGGAACTAATAGTTTCTTAATAGGTACTCCCTGACTGAGTTAAACTGACCTTTATGCGATTACGCCTCTGAGCCTAATATCTTGGGGATCGAGATTTAGTAGGTAGTATTGTCGGTGCCCTCTTCGTTGAGTCCCTCATAAGGTCATATAGTTCCATTACCCCGGCCATTCTGTTGTCTGGCGGTACGTGTACTGCGATGACATTTACTGTGATGGCCTCTAGCTCCACCTCCTCCAGGCAAAGATTTTCTGTTATTGATTTGAAACCCTGTAGGTTTCGTCTCTGGCTCTGATTAGTATCGCTATTCCTCTCCTCGTTGAGTCTCGTTTCCCCCCGCTTAGGTGCCAGGTGTAATTTGTTGTTTCCGCTGCTCCTGTTGTTAGATACGTTTCCTGCAGACTCGCGATATCGATCTCTCTCGTTCGGAGTGCTTCGTCAATTAGTTGCCGTTTATTCAGTTTTCTCGCCCCTCTCACATTTCATGTTGCGATTTTTTGGTCTTCGGAGTTCTGTGTTCTGTATTTCAATTCTGCATCCTATCTGGGTGGGGAGTGATAGGTCGTATCTTCCGGGAGGTAATACTGCCATGTGTTACTCCATTCTTTGATCGAGCATGTTCAGATTTTGCGGTTCATTCCTACTTCCCCTGGGGTCCCTGGCTTCTGTGGCCGTGATGCTGTCGTAATGGTTTCTGGAGCCGTCTCCTGTAGACCTGGTCACTATTCTTATCGTTGGTTGGTGTCTCGCGGAGTGTGTGTGGATTTCTATGAAAGCCTTTAGTATTTCTGCTGCTGCTGCTATTGATTCGGCTCCTCCCCAGAACCCTTCTGTCCGTAGATATTCTAAGTAGGCTTCCACTTGGAATGCCGGACCGTACGTATGTGTTAGGTCGTCGTAGCGCGGGGCCAGGCTTCTTACGTTTTCCTCCAGTTGCAGTTGGAAAGTTTGCGTATGTTCTCGAAGGTATGACACGACCTTTCCCCGTAAGTTGAAAGCTTC
Source organism: Limonius californicus (assembly GCA_014611495.1). NCBI lineage: Eukaryota > Metazoa > Arthropoda > Insecta > Coleoptera > Elateridae > Limonius > Limonius californicus. Next base: position 13,128 of record JABXWE010004889.1, read on the forward strand.
CCGTTTGAGCCATTCCCACGTTGCTATGCCCCCGGTGTGTTGATCTACTATGGATGCAAATAAGCAATTGCCATCTCCTGGGATCTTCCGCACTGTTAGATGGTGGCTGTTCGTAAATACTGTCTCCTGTTCCATGGCAGTCTGTGTGCCTCCTACTGTTGAGAATAGCTGTAGGGGTACTATTGTGTAGCCCTCTGTGAGTGTGTCCTTCCCCCACCCTCTCGAATTTCCAGCTCCGCCTGTCTACCCCCCGCAATGGGCGATCCAAAATGCCCCGAAGGTCCCCGGGACTATTCTGGGTGCGGTGAACTGTGAAAAGGTCCCTTCCTTTTCTCTAGACAAAACAATCTTAATAAACGCGACTAATTGCGCTCCCTGGTTTGGCTTCCCTGATCTGCGCACTAACACAAAGTGAAATTGAAAGTTAAAGAAAGTTAAGGGGAGGAACCTGAGTGAAGTCGACGGCTACGTAGGCAATTGAAACCAACTGAGACCGAAGTGTACCAGTCGGTGTTTCCTTCGATGTACCGCGAATGCCCAGACCCCAAAATGTCCCCAGTAGTCTTTGTTCTACTTCAGAGTGTCCAATTTGGACCAATCAGAACATTACTAAATGATTAATCAAGCTATCAGGTGATTAGTTAAGTAAAGTCGATTAATTTCGGTGAAAGTAGTCTGTATGAAAGGGGATTAAGCGCGGCCCTCCCTTTAATAGTTTTCTGTTAGACTACTAGTGCTACCAACTACTGCTACGGACTACAGAGGACTACAAAGGACTACAATGGCTACTTAGGCCTGTGACACTTAGCTTTTAACTGCGTCACCCTCGGTGTTGCTGTATTCGGTGTCGATCATCGTTCCCTCCCCTTTGGATGTAGCACCCTGAAGAGGCGGCGGTGGTCCTCCCCTCTTCCGTCTCCGGGTGGATACCCACGCACTGTCACTCTATTGTTTGCTCCCAAAATTGTTTTGTTTTTATTCTCACTAAGCACTTGCACCCGAATCATTTTGCGCGCACTCCCGTTCCCGCGTTGTTATTATTACAGCAAAGCTAAATGACCTGTGTTTAGCGTCAGGAACTATTGCGCTAAACTAAAAAAATGACTCGGCTCAGGTGTAAGTCGGGTCACTTAATTGTAGACCGCTAATCTGTCCGCCCTACATCGGTTTATTTTCTCTTAATTATAAGAAATGCTAAGAGTCGGAATATTATTTGACACAAGCGGACGTATTGTATCCCTTCAGGATTTTGTGGGGCTGTACTCCGAGCTAACCCAGGTCTATTTTTAACTCGACTCCGGTGGTCTATGCACAAGTGGCCGCGATTCTCGACCTAGCCCGGTATACTGATCCAAATTACGTCTCCTATTAAATATGAAATGAAATCAGTACGGTAATTTGGCCCATTCCGTTTGAGCACTGTAACGTTTAAACTCCCTTAATCGTGGTTAGATGCCCGAGTTCCCCGAATATATTCTTCTAATTCTAAGTTCCCTAAATAATTACTCGCGAGCTGAATTGTACTTGTTTTTCACTGTTCACTTTGTTTTTAGAACTGCCTAACAATCTGCCCTGATCTGGTCTACTTAATTAATTAACTGCTTTGTTGTAGGTCGTTTTGTATCGTGTAGCGAACTGTAGATTTGACACCAAATCTTTCGATTCTCGACCACGGCAGTAAAACACGTCCGGCCCGTTCGAGACCCAACAAGCGAGTCCGTGACAAATTAAACAAAACAAAATAATATTAACTCAGACTTAACTTTTCGATCTAAATGCTCAACCTACTAATTTTTGAAGTCAAACTACAGCAGATCCCTCTAATCGACATAAATCTATCTTGTATACAGCTCAATCGGAAATAAAATTATTATTATTTGTTATGTGTAGCTTGATAATACCACCTAACATATGAAGGTTATGTGAGTCCTCGGTGCACGTATGCTTGTCAGAAGACTAACCTAAGCTGCCGAACATAGAAAAGAAGTTCCACTACATGGTTTACGATTGTCAAATATGTTCGTATGATAGCCGGGACCGACCGCTTTATTTGCACGTTGAAGCACGACCGGTTGCATAGGCCACTATGTTGGTGCATTCATTTGAATACTGACCAGCGCGTATTGTTCGGCATTATGAATACTGTTTGGTGATCATCCGCAGTGCCCCGTTATGCAATCGATTTACTTTTTGGTTTCCACAAAATATACAGAGCTTGCTAGGTTGGAGTCGAAACTATATTTCGATCATGTATTTAAAATAATATAATTTCAAAGAAATTGTCCAAATGATTTTCTATTCTCGACTCTGCAAATTTTGTCGACAGAAAAATTGCGGTATACTGCTAACTAAGCAACCTTTATCCTACTTAACCCAACTTTATCTCTTGTCGTTTTCTTAAAGTCAGAACAATTCCAAGACTTTCTTACTAATTTTGGTTGTCTAGCGTAAGGAGCAGTTATCACAACTTAGCTAAGCTACTATTTCTCTCATAGAGAGATGTGATCAGTTTTATTTTAGGTACATTAATCTGGGAGGATCTGGTACAACTGGGCGCCAAGTTAACTAGGCGCCCGCCAACTCGGCGCCAGCCCAAAACTAATATTTAAATTAAAAAAGGAATAAAGCACACCCTAAGCAAAACAATACTAAAATAAATCCACAGGAAAAAATCCAGGGAAACAAAATCCAAATTTGAAAGTTGCTGTTCTGTAAAACACTTAACTTCTTTTCTTAACTTAATTGTACGAATATGTGGCCAACAGTCCGAATAAAATTTTGTAACCTGACCTAACCTAACCTAACCTAACCGCCTGTATTATGAGGCACCATTACGAAATTCTTAGAAATTTGTAAATTGCTCGTTGTAAGGAGAAAGTTTTCTAGCGTTTGTCAAAATAATAATATCCTGCTAAGGATTTAGTAAAAATTCATGGTAAAATTTTGTGTTGCGTTATGCCTGGATATAACTTGGCGCCGAGTTGGGCTGGCGGCCAGTTGGCTTGTCGCCCAGTTGGCTTGGCGCCCAGTTGGCGGCGCCCAGTTGGCGGCGCCCAGTCGGCGGCGCCCAGTTGTCCCTTACCGAATCTGAGATGCCTACTACATTATTTAATCGAAGGTTCCCCAAAACCATTTCTAGGATTTTTTGAATAATTTCTTGTGCTGTTCCACCTTATAGATGCCCATTGTAAGGTTAACCCTGCGTTTCAGAGCTACGTTTAAATTCAGTAGTCCACTTAGTAACAGTTGATTATGAGCTCCTCTAAAGTACTTTTAATATCGGTATACACTTTGTTGCCGACAAATATTCTTTAAGACAATATTAATTCAGCACTATATTCAATTCTTTTCTGTTCACAAACAACTACTTCACAGAATGCCTGGATATTTTACACCTGTTGCTTGCAGTAATAATTTCAGAATTTCTAATACAATCTATATTTGATTTCGAGAACTTTTCAAATGATCAGCTAGCCGAGCGACGCTATATGAACAGATGTCAACTATGCTTTGTGTTATATCCACAAGCGTCACCATACATTTTATTAAAATCTACTGCTTTAACCCACCATACAAATTTCCCCAACCTGATTTTGGAAGTTAAGGGATCGCAATACTAAATACTTTCTTTGGCATTTCTGTCGTTCGAATTCGACGCTAAACTGTGGGTACTCCGCGCTGTTGCCTTAGCGCTGAGGAGGAGCACGTTACAGAGAAGAATGCCGGTGTCCAGTACTGAGACAAAGAAGGTGATGCCGGTATATGAAGTTTTGGGTGTTAAATATTATTATAATATTTGTCAGAAAATAGAAAAATCTAAAAATCTTAACTAGCAGCCAATATACCAAAGGCTTTGTTATTGTGACTGCAGTAAGTACGGGAGGGGGGGGGGAGGTACAGCTCAGCTGTGGAAATCCTATAATAAAATTTAACAACAAACGATGTAAACATTTAAATAAATTGACAACATGTTGGTTTAAACGTGTTAGTACGTATATTAATGATTATAAAAACATACACATGTTTCTCATAAATGCCTTAATATTTATTATCAATAACAAATAAATATTTATTACAGATATTACAAATGCTACTAACGCAAGACTTTTCCCAAGCACAAGCGAATGTGGTTTAAGTACGGAAAACAGAATCGTCGGCGGCTCACTTACAATGCTTAACGAATTTCCTTGGACAGCTCTTTTACAACGTAAAACATTTTCGCGGTTTTAATTTTATATTTTTATTTTGCATCTTTTAGGGTCCAATTCGGATTTTACGTGTGGAGGATCTCTAATTAATAAGCGATATGTTTTAACAGCTGCACATTGCATGGACGTAGCACCAATGTAAGCATACAAGGAATAACCAGAAAATGCCAGTACAATATGATCAACAAAATTTCCTTAATGCCTAGTCGTGGAAAACAAAACGCGAGTCTTTAGTTAAACCATACAATTTATAATATTTATTGTTCTGATTTAACAGTTATGAAAGTATATTTCAGTAGCTACAGTTACTATATCACTGGCATGGTACGTGCTATGTACATCGTTTTACATATATCTAGTTATGGCTCTAAACATATATGAATCAAAAACTACAGTGTGGTAATAGCTAGACTCACCTAAGGCAACCTTTGTAGGTTTATTATAAAAGATATTTAAAGAATTTTTATACAATTTATCAAGCTTTATCAAGCGATTCAAATGCCTACTTTTATGATGTGCTAAAGACTTTAAGAAACTTGCTATATGATATTAATCGATACGAATGTTAAGTTATACATTCAGAAATAAATATTTTATGTTCTAGAATAAACTATAACTGTATTACCATACTTACATAACTATTAATTGTAGTAAATATTACAAATTGTATGGCTTTAGCAACGCCACGCGTACTCTTTTTCGTAGTCAACCCATATCAAAAATCTTGTTGGTCGTAATGTACAAAAGTTATGCTGAACAGTCGGGTTTTAATAGATTTATAAATAATTCCATAATCCTTTCTTAATTTTTGCGTAGTGTAAGCGTTCGTCTGGGTGAATACAATTTAAACACTACCAAGGATTGCGAGAAAGCTTTTTCTGAAGAAATAACTCCGAGTTGTGCAGATGACCCTATTGACGTACCAGTGGAAAGCATAATCGTCCATGAAGATTATAACAACAGACGTACAGTTGATACCCATGACATTGCTTTACTCAGACTTAGCAAGGACGTTAATTACACTAGTAATCCATTTTATTTGATTGTAAATTAATTATTTATTATTTAAATTTTTAGAATACATCAAGCCAATTTGCATACCACTAACGAAACTAAATGTGACTGAAGGTGCAAGTCAAACGAACTTGAACGCAACAGTAGTTGGTTGGGGCCAAACTGAAACAGCATATCACAGTGATTTAAAGTTGAAAGTACAGGTAAGATAACAAGATAAATAACTTATTTTTTAAATTAAAATGGATTTTGATAATTTGTATCAATTGGCATGGAATTTACAATTTTTCCAAGTCTTCGTTGAAGATACAGTGAAACCAGGCATTGTAGGGGCTTCGATTAAATTAATTTTTTTGTCGGTTTTTTCTTCGAAATGCAATGAGCTATCTTTTGCTACAAGTTTTCGATGCGATTAAGGTCTGAGAATTGTGGTGGACAATCCATTCTATCAACTGTATTGATCAAGACTGAATCACTTTTGCTCTATTCTAAGGTGCATTGCAATAAACTTTTCTTCTCCAAACATACCTTTCCCACTAGGTTACATCTTCGTCCGATTCTTCTGGCATGCATGCACCCCCATACCATAGCCAAGGTTGGGTGTTTTATTGTTAGAAGTACGCATTTTGGTAATATTTATTCCCAAGAGAATCTTCTTACATACCTATTACCAGCATGCTTATTGATATAAAAGGTGGATTCGACACTGAATAGCACCTTCTACCAGTGTGCTGGTATCCATATTCCTTTGTCCATCGGAAACGGTTAAGTATTGGTGCATCGGAAAGCAGTGGTTTCTTGCTAGTGACAAAATTTCATGCGTTCTGTAGAATTGAGGCTCCTGTCAGCCAGACGGGTTGGGTATTATGTTCTGTAACACTGAATATATTACCCGACCGGTTCTTAATTTATTAAAACATACTTAATCTCACAAGATTACTTCTAATAACTTTTATTACTAGATTTTCTTTGCAGCCCATTTTACTGTCACATTTTACCAGATCCTATTCTCGTTTTCCTATTGCCGTTGCAGAGTTTTCTTGGTATTTATTTCCAGTTTCCTTTTATTCTACCAGTTCATTAACTCTCCAATCATAATGCTTCACGCTACCTTCATCTTCATTCGGAATAATCTCATGGTTAATATAAACTGGTAATATGGGATCCTTCACTCCTTCAACGGAAATTCCGAAATCATATGGGAAAGTGTGGAAAATAAGCAAGATTCTTGTCCTAATGCTGTATTTATACAGGGTAATTCTAAACATGTGCGAAAAACTTTAACCACGTATAACGGAAGTTAGTTGGAAAACAGAATACTAGTCCAGAAGCTGCAAAAAATGCAGGATAACGATCTCGTTTTTAAGATATACCCTAAGTTACAATCAATTGTACATTCTACTTAACTGGAAATTGAGCTTGGGCTATTGCCTTTCCAAAACATTGAAGTTAATTAAAATTGGACGAAATATTGAAAGTTATCTAGATTTTAATGAAGTGACACGCCATATCGCCGCTAGGGCTTTGGTTAAAAAAATTACTAGGTGATTTAGGTGTTAAATAACTTCAGCTATACGTGGTTAAAGGTTTTCGCACATGTTTAGAGTCACCCTGTATAAATGCTTGTTTGCACCCGAGTGATATTGTTTTTCTAAATTTTCTGTTCATTGATACTACTGTCTTTCTTATATTGTTCCAAATCAATAAATATTACATTATATAATTCATTTCCATATGCTATTGTTTTTTATATAAACTATTTTATTCTGTACAGTGTACAGATTGTCGATACAAGATTTGTCCAGCCTAAAACCAAACAGCTCTTCTATACCTTCCATGAAAGTCCAATCTTGGCTCTCAATACTCTTTCATACAGAACTGTACCAATAGAAGTAATAACTATGGGCCATTCCTAAATGGAACATTGCTCGTAAGAAGTGAACTTGTTTCCAGCTGTTTATTAAAGATCTTTGTTTAATATTTCGGAGCGCCACAAATACATCTCCAGGGACAGAGGCTTTATTATGTTTTACTTCGTCAGCTTATATTTTGAAACTGTAGATACGGTCTTGTTAACAATGTTTCTAGTTATCCAGATCTGTTAGGTCTGTCATCATTTTTACTATTGTATTTGCCTTTAGCGTTTCCATTGGGGATGAATTTTTCCTCCTCCATTCACTTTATTATTATGGATTAAGAATGCATCGTGCTTTAGATAAGATTAATCTTGACGAGAAAGTAGTCACAACCGCATGATCTCCTTTTAACTCTTGCATCAACTTCATGTATTTATATTCACCACCCACATAGTCGATGCCAGATGTCTGATTCGTTGTTTTATATGTACCAATCACTTTACTTATTTAATTTTTTCGACTGCTGTGGGATAATTCGATCGATAACATTCCCCCTTACTGTTTCAAGTTTCTCCTTCGATGTACATCGTCTACAAGGTTTCGGTTTTTCTTCAAGTTTTGGTGGGTTGTGGTATTTCTCGTATCGTAACATGTGTCTAAAGTATTGTAGTTTTCGTTTGTAATGTGTTTTCCATACGAGGCAGCACTAGATCCGAGATCGTTTGTCGTACATTTAATCCAAGATATTCGAACAATTCCTCCATAACACCATAGTTTAAAAGCGTTCAGTCTTTTGGGTTTTTTTGTATGTTCATGACTCTACACCTTATGGAAATACAGAATGGATATCCTATCTTAGTCTTTTTATTCCGATCTATAAATTTAGACCAGGACAGGATAAGATCTTTCTCAATTTACTGAAGACAGCTTTTGCTATTCCAAGGGTTTTATCTGTTCTATCGCATTTGAACGGTTTCCCAAGTATTCTATTGTTGTTACTCTTTGTATTTGTGTTTCATTAATTTTACAATGTGCATTTACGTTTTTACTAACAATCATTATATTTCCTATTCATACCTCTTGCTGATTGTCATTACTTTATCCATCATCGGGGTCTGCCAACAACACATATGCATAACAAATATTGTCAATTGTACGAGTCGGCTCCATGTCAGATGATGATGATGATGATGATGATGTAGTGACCATACCGTCGTTTATATCCTCCGGTGCTTCTTTTAGTAGTTCTTTACACACACCTGCAATATTTTTGTAGAAACCTTCTAGGCCACCGAATTGGTTTCAGTTTTAAGGTCTTGGGAATCTCTCTTCAACTAATTCCATTTGGAAGTAGAATGTTTTGGTAACACTGAACGATATTGGTTCCTAGGATTTTCAAAGTATGTCTCCCGATGTCAATATACTCCCCTAAAACGTATAGCAGCCCGTTCCTTCTTCTTCTTTCTCAACCGCTTTTGGGGCCGGATCTGCTGAGTTTGTTGCTACACGCAAATAAGGACAAATTTGTATACTAAATATACTTTCAGGTACCAATACAACCTACCGCGAAATGTTTGTTATCTGATAGTGGGAATCAGTTATGTGTTGGAGGAGAAGAAGGCAAAGATTCTTGTGCAGGAGACAGTGGTGGTCCTTTAATGGTTCACGAAAGTAACGACATACAATCTAATTGGTACATTATTGGCATTGTATCTTATGGCGGTGAAAAATGCGCAGTAAAAGGAATACCCAGCATATACACCCACGTGACAAATTATGTAGAATGGATTAACAACCACATGAAACTTTAACATTAATGTGTATGTTGTTCAAACAATAAACGTACATCGATGTCTTTGACTGTTTATTAATTAAGATGACGTAGGCAATATAATAATGGCTACATTGTAATCGCAAACTATTTTAAGTATCATTTTCGTCACTGAAATGTCATTACTGTATTTTATGCTTATATCGTGACATGTCAGTTATCACAAATCGCATTAAATTGTTAATAAAAAATTAATATAACAATAAGATGACTTTGTTTTATACTGCTTGTGCGAAGATTATGATCCTGAAAGTTAAAACTGTTTTAAACACCAAATTGTGGACATCTGTATATATCCAATGAGTATGAAGCAGGTTGGAGAGTTATCTATATCAGTGGTATTCAATAGAGGGTACGCTTACCCCCGGAGGTACGCCAAGACTTTCGGGGGTACGCAAAATTTTATACATATTTCATGAATGATCGCAGCTATAGAGAATCATTTCATTCAGAGGGAACTTGTATTGTTTTCTATTACTAGGGTTTTCTACTGAATAGCAAAGTAATAGTTACCTATGGTGCAGACTCTACTAATTTGCAATTGTTTTACAACCACGGAACAAAGAAATTTTCTCTATACTATTTAAAAATTACAACTTCTGATGTACTCTACTCAACAATGAAATTCGTTATGGCGCCAATAATTTTGTGGAAGTTGTGGTCCTATAATCACGAGAGCCATTTGACTCTTTTTTTAGAGTTTGAAACTGGTGATCTAATACATTACTTTGGATTTAACTTATTTTAAATGTTACTATGTACAGGGTGATTCACATACTCGGGGACAAACTCTTACAGGACGTTCTTGAGGTAATTTGAAGACAAAACCGGTAATAACGTCATATCCGATTCCTTTTCCTTGCCGAGGTACAGGGAGTTAAACGGGTACAGTAAAATATATTCGTACGTAAAATTCATGTTAGTTTTCATTTAAAAACAATTCATGGCAAACCATTCTACATGTTTCATAAATACGTACGTAAACATTTTTTTAGCATAATTTTTGAGAAAGTATATCTTGTGAGAAAATTAACACAATTTGAATAAGACAAAATAAAAACACATTAAACAAATATCAAGTATCTTACATCCGCCAACGGTACTGGATGCTGCTGCTGCTTTACCATTTCATTTTAAGTTAAATATTTAAAATATAGTCTACCTGCTCGAATGCAGGCACCACATCGACGAAGAAGAAAGTCACAAACGCGAACCAGGATGTTTTAATCATTTCTAATGTTTGAAGCGTGGTGTGTGTGACTCAGCAATTCTTCTCGTGTTGCCACTTTAACTATGTAGACTAGCTGGTTCATGTGGCCCCAAAGATAGAAATGCAAATAATTTAAATCCGGTGACCGTGGCGGCCAAGCAATGGGTCTCTCACGACCAACCAATCTGCCAGGAAAGTGATTATTGAGCCATCTTACTACTTCCCTTCCCCGATTAGGTGGTGCGACGTTATGCTGATACCACACGTATTGCATTGCATTAAACAGGACATCTTCAATTAAATCACGTAATGTACCCCCCTAAAAATTCTACGTACCGGTTTGCATTAATTCGTTCAGGTATTATGAAAAACACCTCCCCAAACATTTATCCTGAAAAGCTACATTTCTACAGACCATACATGCATGTTGCAGTGATTATGAATTACATTCCGAGTAAAATAATGTGACCTCATCTAAACATAAGACAGAAGAGCTGAAATCAAGGTTTTCAGCAGCTTGATGGACAAGCCAGCGGTAAAACGGCAGCCGACGATAATCATCTCTTGGATGCAGTGCTTGCACACGTTCAATGTGGTCTGGATGGAACATGTCTCGGTACAGTATCTTAGAAGCAAAACTTTGTGGCAGGCCTAAATTTGCGGAAATGTCCATAGTGCTGATTGTTGGATTATCAGCGACTGCGTCTATTACAATAATCTCCTGTTCAGCATTACCCCGAACAATATGACATTGAAAACGAGGGAGTACCGTTCCTATTCGTGCAAGCCTTCGAAGCACCCTACTAAATACCTTATGATCAGGATAATGTCTATTTGGAAATAAGTATTCTCCGATATTCCCTTGCAGCTTCTCGGATATTGCCGCCACAAAAGCGTCATAGAAAAACCATATCAGCGTTGTCCCGCGATCAATACGAACATGATTTTTACATTGCAAATCAATTTACAGCGGCCGTTTAAGGGCCTGTATCGCGACAAGGAATATGAATCGGACATAGCATTATTAATGTTTCTGTCTTCAAATGAACGAACCTCCTGTAAACATTTGACCCCGAGTATGTAAAACACCCTGTATAATTTGAATTAGGCACCAACAACTTTGGGGACACAAAATTAAGTGGAAATGTGTCTCTAGAAGTACGGGGGGCGGGGGAGAAGGTTGAATACCATCGATGCTCTATTTTAGTTTTGCTGAAATTGATTCTGTTCAGAAAAATCGACAACAGTTTAGATTTTACAAGGGATGGAATAACATACACATCTAATAAAATACTTAAGTGCGTGCATCCACTTAACAACAATTCTAAATTATTGTTGTTTACGAATATGACAACTAGAGTAAACTACACATCATCACATTAACGAGAAAACAGTATTATATTTAATTTATTTATTACAATATTTTAAATATGCTGAAGAAATGAAAAATGTTGATTCATTCAAGCTAACTTAAGCTTCATATTCAATTTGGTTCAGTATTTCGATTTGGTATACAAAACAGACGAAGTCCGTTTCCACAAATGGCAAAAGGCACGAAATGCTGCAGCGCCGTGTGTAGTAATCCTATGTATTAGATGTAACTAGATATCAAGCAGAACTATTTTTCAAAAGTTATTAATTATAGCTTTTGTTGTGGTCGGCCATAGGTAGGACGTATAATAAATTTTAATCTATTTAAAACGGTACAGTTATGCGCTACCTGAGTAAACAAACAGCGGATCAAACCTGATTGGCGGCGACAGACAGACTGCATACAACACCAATTCTGCAGAGGGAACACCTGAAGCTGATCTATGCATAGCCCTTTGGTTTCCCAGCAATTGCGGGAGGACATTCTCCCTCAGCTGCCCCACCCCCACTCCCATGCGGTGGATACAGCAAGGGCAACGAATCAAACGATGCACGGCATCTACAGAACTAAACTAATACCAAAACAAAAATAACTGCTTTATTTTCATTAAATAATAAGCAATAAATTGCTATAAACTATTAGTTACCAGCTAAAATAAAAAGGCTTGCGTGAAATTATTAATATTTTTTAATTATTCGTATTAATAGAGAGAGAAATAAATGATTATGATATTTCTCGCGACATTGGGTTGGCAGCTCCGAATAAAAGATATACATATCAACCTTCGATCGATTTATAACTTTTACGGATTCTAACCTGACTTGTAATACACGTTCCTTGTGTTTCCTTTGTGTTATGTCAAATGAAACTGTTTGTGGATTTATATATTTATATACATTGGAGTTGACGTTAAGGGGGTTGTATATATAGCGTTTATTGAAAACTTTTCCAGTAGTATAGACTAGATGTACTAATTATATGACGTCACTAATTATAGGATATAATTCGTGACGTGCAACAGTTGACTGCTCTCCCTAAGTATAGAGACACCACCCGAGACCACCTCTGCCAGCTGACTAACTCCCGAACGATTCCTAGGTGAAGAAAAATTAAACATGCCACACACTAACTACTCACATAGCTAATTGTATTTACTACGCCACTGCTTCAGTTATGTTCACTACGCTACTACTTCCAACAACAAGTAAAACACATACATATATTAATCTTGTATAATAAACCATAGCACAGCAAGTATAGGGGATAATCGCATGGAAATCAGTTACAGTCAGTAGATTTGCAGACGCTTTTAATAAGATACTAGGGAAAATACGTAAACCTGACGCCTACCTGACAACAACGCTTTCAAGAGGAGCCTGTCCTACCGTTGCAGGTATTTACCAACCTACTATCCTTTTCGTAACCTTAACATTTCAGGACTAGTTGGCATCCCGGCGTCTAGTCTACACCATTTTAATCCCTACCACATTATGTTATAGGCCGAAGGAACCTGCATATATTTTTGTACATATTTATTTATCGGTCGTACACATAAGTATTATTTATAGTAAATAACAACTTCAATAAATGAATCTTTTATTCATTTGTATTAAAATTAGAGTTTTTTTATGCTAAACGCCAGACTGCGCTGACTCCGATGCTGTTGAGATTCGTGAGTCTTGGCTTAATTAAAAGAATTAGTAACATACAAAATCACCCTATAGTACTTTGATATTTTCGATTAAAAAATACAACATAAAGTAAAAACAAGAAGATAGTGTTAGTAAAAAGTGTAATTCAACATAACCGTTTGTACGTTATTCATCTATTTTCTGACTTACCTATAATAGTAGATAACACAGAGTATAACTAAAGCGGCAAATAAAGTAAAGTGTCTGATATCTAACCAAAATGACTTAAGTAGAATCAGTACCGGAATCCTGTGCTTGTCAATTTAATACATGCATAGCTTACTACGAATTGCCATAAGCAATACTGTTAAGAAGTGAAAGTAAATGACACGTCAATAAACATTGTTTCTGCATATCCTACGTAGGAAAAATTTGGGATAAACCCCTGTAACAGTTTCTTTGTATGAATAATGAATTGATAAAAAGTATGATGGCTTATACAGTTAATAACATTTGCACGTTGCGAACTTTTAAGAAATTAATTATTGAATAATTTTATAGGTTGTAACCACGTTGCGGATAAATTGCCAAACGTTCTTAATAGTTAAATTCTTTCTGTTGTTGATTAATCTCAAAATCTAGTATTCATGAAAATAAGTTGACTGGTAAACAAGTTGTCTTTGAATTGACATATAGTGGCTAAATTCCTTTTTAAAAAATTCTTTTTGTACAGTGCTGCGTATTCCACAATAAGATGTACACAGCATGGCTAAGTCGAAAATTCAATGGTTACAAAGCTATTCTTATTTGAATGTTGCTATTGTGATTTTAAACTTCAAAGTTAACAGATGCATCGGAACCCCGTGGAATCAAATAAAATTATTTACTGTTTTACAAATGTCTACTAAAATAGCAATAAGGAGTAAAAGACAAGAAGTAACTTGCAATGGTAGTTATATATAGCGGAAGATTGTGAAGCTAACAGTTCCCATAAGTTTCGAACTTATGATGCAAAGTGTTACAGTTATCAACAATATTAGTCTTAGAACGTTTTCAGAAGAAATAACTAATTAACTAATTTATTCCTGTACAATCCAATATAGGATATAGGGATCTTCAAACGTTCTATTTAGTGTGGATCTTTCTCATTTATTTATGTATATACGTACGTGTCGAGAGCTGTTGAGTTGAGTTTATTGTTTGCTTACCAGGAATCATGCATGACAGGAAGAGCTTGGATTATCCGAATGACATTATTACCAAAACAATTTGCCACTGAAGTTAAGCTTCATTTACATTTGTGTAAAAGTAGCAAAAATAGCTAATTTGAAAAATCGGTAGTGTAGCTGGTTATGTTTAAAAGATGTAGCTTCCACACAATAGGACATGAGGATTACCTATTCATCCTAATAACGGAAAACTTTGAGGGAGTGCTCTGCAATCTTATGCAGACAGCCCTCAAGCTAGTTGAAAACCGGAACTCAGAGAATTCCCTATTAGAAAATCTCACGAAGACGGAAAGAAGGAGATGGGAGTCTTAAGGGTACCTTTTCTTTTTGGAAGCCTTGTCATCCTGTCAGGCGAAGTCAAATATCTGGGAATTACATTATACAAAAAGCTGAACTGGGGAGAACATCTACAGGCTAAAACCAAAAGCTTGCATGGCCTTTTGGCAATGTTGGTAGCCATTGTCCAGATCATAGGGCCTGTCCCGTAAAATCACCCAATGTCCGTACATGGTCGGTGCTGAGATCATACACAGACGGATCGGAAACAAAACAGAGATTTGGCTCAGGTATCATCTCTGAGAACTTAGATCTCCACATTCGTATGCCTCTGAGTACTTTGACTACTGTCTTCCAGGCAGAAGTGGTACGAGTAATACAGAAAGCTATAGTAGCTGACCGTAGGATCAGTTGAAAATACATATAAATATCCACTGACAGAAAGACGCCGTGACCCCATGGAGCCCGGAACTTATGCTGACAACCTCAACACCATTACGCAACAAGCAACCTTGCGCAATCATACTCGCAGAGAGACTTCTACAAGGATGCCGGCAGGCGAGAAAAGCTTTTGGTTCACTGTCGAAAAGGACAGCCAAGTACTGCCTACAATTACCCAGATCCAACTTGAGAAAATTCGTCAACATCTTAACAGAGTACTGGCGACTAAACAAACATATGTGCACAACGGAACTTGTAAACAATCCTGAATGTCGCGGATGTAATTTTGAGGAGAAAGCGGCGGACATGTACTATGTCAATGCTTCGCGCTCGTACCTATCAGAAGATCCATGTTGGAGGGCTTCTGGTCTAGCAGAGCCAGTATCAGCATCACCCCACCGGCACACATCCTCAAGTTTATCGACAGGGTTGGATGGCAGATCCAGTACAAGTAGCTTGTAGGGTAGCGTTACTACAAATTTTACAAAGTACTTTCACATTCGTAAAATTGTAGACAGACGTTAGTGGAAACATCAGTTGTGTAATACATCATATCTCCTCAATGTTTTACTTTACTAATTACACCAACGACTTCATATGTTCCCAAACCTAATAATTCAAGCCAGTATGGCCAGGTAACTTAAGAGGCGAATTAGCAGAAGCCAATGGCCTCACTACGCTTTTCAAAAATACCTGCCTACTAAAATTTGAAGATATTCCAGTTTGCTGTACCCACATATCCCACTTGATGTTTAGAGATCGTCAACAGCCGTTCTCGTTCCACTACTGAGCACCGGCCTCTTTTTGTTACGTGCTTCTCTTCAACCCTAAGGTAGAAGAAATCCTACAGTGACATCGAATACAAACTCCAGAAATTCCAAAGAAAGTCTTTGCCATTTAGACCTCGCAGTTGCCAACCGGATTGGGGAATTATTCGTGATGAGTGCAGCACAAGAGTTTTTTAACTCTGTCGTTGTAACGCTGGCGACTTGAGCTCAAGCTATAATCGACATTTTACCCAGAAAACTAAAACTCTGTCAACTGAGCTCTCGCCACTCAGATCCTTTTTCTATTCTACTGTTGTGGCTCTCATTATTAGTACTTTTACAGTTAAGAAAATAAGAATAGTTTCATCTGTTTTCATCACTTTCCGATGCGTTTTGTTGTCAGAAAGTCAGAAATTAGTGGAATTTGTGAAAATTATTGTAAGATGTGTAAATTTTTCAGAAAAATTGTTTAGTCCAAGAACTGGTATTCATTACAGAGCGATCCTGTTAGTAACTCACAATGTCGGTTCTCAGACGGGTGAACTCTTCGCTTGGTCGAGATAAGTGAATAGCAATATATGTTGAAATAAAATCAGTAGTTTGGACTTCCATTGTCTTTATTTTAAAAACACAGTAATTACACAACGTTTCGACTGTTAGGTATCTACAGTCGTCATCAGGTGAATACTAACAAACTTAGAGGCTACTAGAGCTTATATACTAAAGACATGATTAGTGAAGCGATCAAGCGTGCGAAGTTAAACCATGCGAAACAAAAACACTAATGTAATTTGAGGCGTGTCGGAAAAAATAAAACGCATAGGAAGAAAATACAAAATCAACACGGTTTTCAAGTCATCAACAACCATAAGGAATATGATCTCTAACACCAGACCACACACCAACAAAGATTCCAAAAATTGCGTCTACCAGGTCCCGTGTGAATGTGGCGAGTCATACGTAGGAGAAACCAAAAGACCGTTGGAAGTGAGGCTAAAAGAGCACCAAATAGTCCTTACCTGTATATTTACTATCTGCAAGGTGGAGTAGATGACCTCATGGTATGTGCTGTAGAAATTGGTGTATGAAACTGTCAATAACGCTTTTGGTTTTGATGATATAGTTTTGTTCGTAATTGCAATGATTGTGATATTGTCATTGGGAGTTAGCAAGCTCGCAAATGATCCTAGTGTTCAGTGAATCCGTGCAGGCTTCTGTTTTAAACTGCTTAATGCTTGGAGGGTTGGTGGTCCAGCATGATTGACTTAACTTCAACTTGGTTAAACGAACGTGGTAGCCAGTAATCTCTGTCCCTCACTCTTTTCCTTGTGGCTACTAGATGCTACGTGGGACTCCACGGGTGGGGACACCCAACCCCCTATATGTATGAAATGTAGAAGCTGCAATATTAATGTAGTAATGTATTGTTACTTATGTACCATACTTTGCTGGTAGGTGTTGAACTGGGTCTTGCGTGTTTACTTTACTAGTACATATTTGAAGCTGTAAAAATTCCAAGCTTCTAAGAATTTGCCCTTGACGAGCTACACATAACCGATTCTGAGACCCTATCGGTGAGTGTTGCGTTCATTATTACTATTTGTTTGTACAAATTTCCATACCCCGTTCCGTCGAAAAACGGTCCTTCATACACAAAATAATTTCCATACAACTAATTCTTTTAAAACATGGTGCTGTCTTGGTATTCAAGCGGTGTAACCTGAAAAGTATTGATTTTGTTTGACATTAGTTCATAATTTCCAAATCTTTATGAACACGCGGTTTCAATTATGCCATTATAACTAATTTGTTTAATCAAAGACAGAGATTCAGTTCCAAACCATTAATAGATAACTTTCGCAATACCCTGTAGTAAAACATAAAACCGGCTATTAGATCTACAAACTGAATTATCAATATGATTAAAATCAGCAGCCAAGGCTTCCTTTATTTTCTTGTTTCACATTCAGTACTTTTTTTAGGAAATTAACTGTATTGTATGTATAAAATTACATGTTTTTAATGACATCTAGTAGCAGTTTTCAATTTCCAACGCTTAATTTGAAAGTTTCGTGACTAAGTTGTGTCGTGCCTGTGACTATCGCTTTCCGTAATTAACCCTGAAACAGGTTTCCACTGTTGCCTTTATTTATAACGTTACACTGCATCATTCCACTTTGACCCTTCTGAATTTATTGTACTGCAGTTTAATGTGAGTCACTGCAGTTCAGCAACTATAAATTATAATTAATATGGGATGTGATTTAATATTGCCATAGCTCGTAACATTCCGGGTAGCTATGTAATAAAAATTCACTCTTTCTGCAAACATATGTCTACAAAAACTTAATAAGTTTAGAGTAATGTTTAAAATTTGTTCTGTAGTGTAATAACATGCCATTAGATCTAAAAACTGCGTGTTGTCCTCTGACAATAAAAGAAAATAAACACCGAATTAAATTACATGTTACATACTGACATGGAATGATACGAAAAGTTTGCTGCTGAATCGTCAAGGTTAAACCAGCTAAATTGTAGATACAGGATATGTGAAAAAACTTGAGAGTTTTCAACACTGACAAAATCAACACCTAATAAATATCTTTTACGATTTACAAAAACTTAGCTTTAGTAAGCAGTTTTTCCGCTTTGGAGTTTTAAATTCGCATAGCAACACTCCCAACATATTAATGAAATTTAGGCACAGAATTGCAGTTTGACATTCACTCAAAAATATGCAATAACAAATAGAAAACAAATCTTCATTATATAACATGCACTAGCCGCCGAATTGTCTACTATCTATATATTAAAAGAATTTTTCGTAACTGTGGCCCTTTTTATAGAAGATGGGGAACTACCGTAGAGAATTTTCTAACACACAATCGATCTTGTTTTAGTTCGTTAATATAAAAATCTCATTTTTTTCACTTTGTCTAGCCCACAAAATCACTGCTAAATTCTATGACCTACCAGTGGGTAACAACTCATAAGTTAGTTAGAAAACCATTTATTTGAACAATTTTATGTAAAATAAATAGAAAAAACATAGTACATAACTCATATGTTCAAAATATGAAATGACGGCCGTCCTACCTCATATACTGCTAATTATACTACAGTATTGCTTATAATATTGCTAATTAGGTTAGTTATAACAAAAGCTGCCTGTCAAAACTATACGCTAATAATAGCACTTCAAAAATAGCACCAACATTAACAATTGTAAAAATAGCGCAGGATAAATATGTTGCCGGCGAAAACAGAGCCATCAAAACTATCGCCGGGTACAAATAGCGCCGTGTGAAACTGTCTCTATCGAAAACAGCGTTTGTGAAAAATGTCCCCCGAAAATAGCGAAATTAAAACTAGTGGCAGGTAAAGATATCGACGAAAATAGCACGATCTAAACTAGCGCCGGGTAAGCATCGCTTCATGTGAAATGTTGCCATCTAAAGCAGCGTCACCAAAAATTACGACGGGTAAAATTAGCGCCTAATAAAGTGACGCTGTCAAAAATAGTGCCAGCTAAATTACAACCAGGTAAAAATAGCGCCGTATCAATCGAAAATAGCGTTAATAAAAATCTCGCCATCGAAAATGGAGCCACAAAACAGCGTACGATAAAAATAGCGCCTGGTAAATATGTCCCCTACGAAATATCGGCATCAAAACCAGAACCGGGTAAAAATAGCGCAGTATGAAAATGTCGCAATCGAAAATAGCGCTATCAAAAAATAACGTTATTATAAATGTTTCCATCGAAAATAGAGCCATAAAATAGCATACGATAAAAATACCGCTTCTGCTAAACATGTTACTTTAGAAAATAGCGCCATCAAAACTAGAACCGGGTAAAAATAAATAATAATAAAAATGTTGCCATCGAAAATAGAGCCACAAAATAGCGTAGGATAAAAATAACGACTCTGCTAAAATAGCATCATCAAAACTATAACCGGGTAAAAGTAGCGCCATATGAAAATGTCGCACTCGGAAATAACGCTATTAAAAATAACGGTTATTAAAAATCTCGCCATCGAAAATAGAGCCACAAAATAGCGTAGATTAAAAATAACGTCTCTGCTAAACATAAACAAAATAGCGGTATCAAAAATAACAGTTATTAAAAATGTTACCATCGAAAATAAAACCATAAAATAGCATAGGATAAAAATAACGCCTCTACTTAACATGTTACCTTCTACAATAGCGTCATCAAAACTAGAACCGGGTAAAAAATAGCGCCATATGAAAATGTCGCAATCGAAAATAGCGCTATCAAAAATAACGGTTATTAAAAATGTTACCATCGAAAATAGAGCCATAAAATAGCATAGGATAAAAATAACGCCTCTGCTAAACATGCTACCTTCTAAAATAGTATCATCAAAATTAGAACCGGGTAAAAATAGCGCCGAATGAAAATATCGCAATCGAAAACAGCACTACCAAAAATAACGGTTATTTAAAATGTTGCCATCGAAAATAGAGCCACAAAATAGTGTAGGATAAAAATAACGCTTCTGCTAAACATGTTACCTTCGCAAATAGCGTCATCAAAACTAGAACCGGGTAAAAAATAGCGCCATATGAAAATGTCGCAATCGAAAATAGCGCTATCAAAAATAACGGTTATTAAAAATGTTACCATCGAAAATAGAGCCATAAAATAGCATAGGATAAAAATAACGCCTCTGCTAAACATGTTACCTTCGAAAATAGTGTCATCAAAATTAGAACCGGATAAAAATAGCGCCGAATGAAAATATCGAAAACAGCACTACCAAAAATAACGGTTATTAAAAATGTAACCATCGAAAATAGAGCCATAAAATAGCATAGGATAAAAATAACGCCTCTGCTAAACATGTTACCTTCGCAAATAGCGTCATCAAAATTAGAACCGGATAAAAATAGCGCCGAATGAAAATATCGAAAACAGCACTACCAAAAATAACGGTTATTAAAAATGTAACCATCGAAAATAGAGCCATAAAA
>JABXWE010004890.1:0-49148 GCA_014611495.1 Limonius californicus
CAATTAGATTAGCTTTCTGTATACATTCCCTAAAGTTAAAAGTAAAATTTTCGCTTATGTCCCAAATAAGATTATACCTTAAATTAATTATATGTGAACAATTCGATAAATTAAAGACTATGTAATCATATGTACAACTTAAACAACTCCTAAAATTATTACTACAAAACTTAATGAATTATTAAGAATACTTGGCGATGGTAATTAAAAGATGTAACAGAGTAATCTATAGGATCTCGGGCTGCTCTTGTACAAGCTAAAGATATCATTAACTTGATTTGATATTTTTTTGGAAATGCTGTAGTACTTAATTGAGTATTTCGTTGCAATCACCAGTTTTTTTTGACAACTAAATACCTTTCTATTAATTTATTTAATTAGTCCGCAGGAGAAACGGGCGCAGGCCCAATTACAACCCTGCTTACATGCATACATACTTACATAAAATGAAAAAAAAGAAAAGTTTACACAAACGAACGAACTGCAAGCACCTTCAACATCTAACTTTACCTTTGCTTATACATATTTAATAAAGCCTGCTGCTGGAGTATAAAGTTTAACCATTGGCAGTAATACAGGACAATCGATTCTATTATTAATTAGTTTATAGATGAAAAGCACAGCCGACAGTTCACGTCTATCATTTAATTTGAGAATCTCGAAATCACGTCTAATATTATGATACTCATCATATCGTGGATATTGCTTATGGCGCTTATAATAAATGTACTTCAAAAATTTATTTTGAACCGTTTCAATTTTATTTTGATTTTGCGTGGTACCAGGATTCCATACCCTGCTAGCAAATTCTAATTTTGATCTTACTATCGAATTATAAAGTATTTGAATTGATTTGGTGGTGTTAAATTCATACTTACTAATTCGTTTTGTCAAACAGTACACTACACACGATTTTTACAATATAAATTGCACAAAAAAACAATTAGTGATACTGCAACATTGCAGATTTTGGTATACCTACTAGGTTGTGTGGTGTTTCGTAGAATGTTTTTATGTTTTTCCAGCTTCGTAATCTATAATAAGTAGTTGGGCTTAGTAAATAAAACTCTGTAAAGGTTAAAATATTTATTGATTTACGGCCAAAACTGCAATTTCTTACTCGGAGCATATGTTATCAAAAGAACTACGTACCCCCGATCCCTGTACCGCATTATTATTACACATGATTATATATTTACATTTTCGTACAGAGAACATACAGGGTGGTCCAAAGTTTACCTTTCAAACTTTAGGGGCTGATGGAGGAGCTCTAAATAAGTAGAAAAGTCCATAAGACCTTACTTCCTTAGGTGACTACTAACAAAGATACAGAGGGTTAAAGTTTTGCGAAAAACAAATGATTTTTTGTATAATTCGGAAACTATGAAAGTTATCGATTTTAAATTTTAGGGGCGGTCAAGCTTTTTAAGCCTCTATTGTATTACGAGATCTTGTCTTTGAACTGCCACCAGAGGCGTCGTCGCAAGGGGGGGCAGTCAATTTTTTTGCCAAAACTATGTTACGCCACTGCTTTCTGCAGATAATTTTATGATGATTGGAATCTACATTCAATTTTGAAGATAAAAGATGTCTGCGATATTTTTGATACAACACTTAATTTTTGAATTAAATAATTTTTTGTGAAATCATACACAGTCAGCATTTTTGGTGAATAATTATTAACATAAAATACATAGGTATTTTGTTGTTCAAAATCTACTTAGGATATAAAAACTCAAATCAATTATTATCAAACAATGAAACAGGAAATTAATTATTAAAGAAGTTGCTCAAACTGAAGGCCATTCACTCCAATACATTTCCAGCACCTCCGAATTATGGTATTGATAGCGGCAGATACTTGATGGTGATTTACTTTCATTTCGTTGCAAGCATGTTGGATACGTCCAAGAAGCTGATCCCGCGTTGTCACTGGTGTAGCATACACAGCCTCTTTTAAATAACCCCACACATAAAAGTCCAACGGTGTGAGGTCAGGTGTCCTAGGTGGCCAGGCCACTGGACCTCTTCCAATATTTTCTTGGGCATTTTGATTGTTTCCCAAACGACCTATCCATCGCTCAGGATAATTGGCGTCCAACCATTCGCGTACCACCCGTCCAAAATGCGCTGGTGCACCGTCCCATTTGCATCCAACTTTCATATCGCACATCAAGGGGAACATCCTCCATTATTTCCCGCAAATTATTGTCGAGAAAATCTAGGAACAATTCTGCATTTAGCCTCGGTGGCAAGAAGTATGGACCACAAGCATTGTTATCAATAATTCCCAACCAAACATTTACGCTGAATTCATTTTGAAATGAACGAGGGCGGATTTGGTGAGGATTTGCATGCGCCCAAACATGCAGATTATGGTGATTTATTATTCCAGCTCTGGTAAACGTCGCCTCGTCAGTCCATAATATTTTTCTTAAAAATTGAGGAATCTCCCCCACAGAGTTTATTAACCAATGACAAAAATGTAGTCGTCTCTCTGCATCACCAGGATGTAAATTTTGTACGGGATTTAAATGATAGGCTTTTCTGTGATCCCGATGTAATACTCGTAGCACCTTAGACTTTGATACTCGCAATTGTCGTGCTGCCCTGCGAGAACTTAAATTGCTATTGCCATCAAAAGCACGAAGAATTCTTCTATTTTCATTTCCTCTATTTCTTCGATCTTCATTTCTGTTTTGTTTGTTATCTTTCAATCCCCTTTCCCGAAAATTGCGATGCGTTTCAATAAAAACTTGATAGCTTGGTTGTCTCCTATTTGGATACCGCCTCCGGTATTCTCGAACTACATTTTGAGCGTTACCATCGCAAAACCCATAAATAAAATGAATATCAGCATATTCTTCATTGCTGAATAACCTTGGCATTTTGGTACATAACACTGATATGAATAGTTCAAAAATTGACAAGTTCAAAAATTGACTGATAATAATATTCCTTTGTTTACGACAGGCAGCTAGGATTATTAATTTGTAATAGCACAGCCACCTCAGAGGTGGCTGTGGTAATAGTAAAGGTTTGTATGGTTTTAGTATGGATAAGGAATGCCAAAATTGTTTAACAATATTGAATTATGCTTATGTTCACTTTATTTGTGGGTTTTGTCAATGTAATGCCTTTAGTGGCAGTTCGAGAGACGAGAATACATGAGGCGGCATCCAAATAGGAGACAGCAAAATTTTAAATAAACCCGTCCATGCCATGTGTTCTTGGCATAAACGGCTATTTAACTCGAAAATTAAGTGTTGTATCAAAAATTTCGAAGACATCTTTTATCTTCAAAATTGAATGTAGATTCCAATCATCATAAAATTATCTGCAAAAAGCAGTGGCGTAACATAGTTTTGGCAAAAAAATTGACTGCCCCCCCTTGCGACGACGCCTCTGGTGGCAGTTCAAAGACAAGATTTCGTAATACAATAGAGGCTTAAAAAGCTTGACCGCCCCTAAAATTTAAAATCGATAACTTTCATAGTTTCCGAAGTATACAAAAAATCATTTGTTTTTCGCAAAACTTTAACCCTCTGTATCTTTGTTAGTAGTCACCTAAGGAAGTAAGGTCTTATGGACTTTTCTACTTCTTTAGAGCTCCTCTATCAGCCCCTAAAGTTTGAAAGGTAAACTTTGGACCACCCTGTATATTATCAAAACAACTACGTAACACAAACATCTAGCTAAGTCCATATAGTACAGGAATATCACAGCCACCACGCTTTCATATCTATCCGTGTGTTTATTATAATGAACCATAGTAAAAGGAAGCCGAATAAGCAATACATAAATTTCATCACTCAGCAGGGGTTTTAAGCCTGTCTAACGGGGTACATAAGCAATTTATTATCTCTTAGCAAGAGCACTAAAGCAATAAATTTAAAGCCATAGAATCGCATTACTGTAGAGGTCCTTCTGAACGCTTCACAAATAAGAATAGTTCAACTAAACAGGGCAATCTTAAATAATGAATTAAAAACCGAGAATTTAAGCTTTCTGCTTGAGTCACAACCCCTAGGTAACCCCAGCCTCTTTGCAATATATAAATTTACCTGATGCGGCTGGTGCTTTAAGCAGAGTTACAAATAGCTTGTAAATCCTTGTTACACAAACACCGTCTCAAAGCGGATAACGGTATAATTTGAAGTAGACTATACATAACATTGTAATATACAATTCAATTTTGTTGTTATTAATGGAAAAAATAGCTCGTTTTCAAAAATTTGTAAACTACAAAATATTTGTTAAAGACAAATTCACGGTTCAATATAAGAGGCGTAAATTTCGTTAAAAATTGTTATATTCGTTTGGTTGTGCCACTTCATCTGAATTGGACTCGTATTTTGATTGCCATTTTTATGTTGATTACAATTTTCATAATTTTCAAAAATTAAATTTATGGGAGGCCACTTTCGAATCTTAATCTAGCGTTTGGCATTTTATTAACGGCGACCAAAAATATTTCCTAGAACGCCTTTCGTCAGCAACGCCAGATATATTGTTTCTCAGAAGTCGCACGTGTTATTTTTTTTTCAGAACAAATTAGGCTTGGGTGAATGTTTAGCGGCGAGGGGAAATGCAGTAGGTAGGAGCTAGACTTTGGGAATAGACGGACGTATTTTCTAATATCGGTTTTTCTCGTGGCTCATCTGCTAAATAAGCTATCGTTTTTCGTATTTTTGACTTAGGCAAAAGAATCTCGACTAAGTCGGATTAGATATACATATAAATATTAGCAGAGTATTAGCTTTGCATGCATCCAGTGTAATTGTTCTCTCGATTTATATAGGATACAAGCGAATTAAACCCGTGGAAATGTGCTTCTTGGAACTGTCTTTTTTTAATCGCCTGAACCCCGTTGGGAGCAATCTACTCTCCAGGGGCGTAGCAGCGATTATTTCGGTCCAAAGTTTCCTGAAGAACGTCGTCTGCCCCTTTTTTCCGGACCTGAAAACACCCCTGCATTTTGAAAACACCCTAAAATTGTGCCTGCCTCTCTCTACTCCATTCACCGAAGGCCAAGTTAAATCACCAGTTTTTGTGTTATGGAAAAAAAACCTTTTATGCGTTTAACTTTCAAAATTTAAATAATTGAACCTTTTTTTTGATGCGACAAAAAGCGACCTCCAGTCGTCGATTGTCATTCTCTTCTCCCGTTAATTGTAAAAAGTAATTACATATTGTATTATTCTTGTAAACTCCGACGCCACTGGCCACGTAGATTTATTTGAAGAATTTAAATGCCGTAAGTCAGGGGCGGCGAGCCTCCTTTTTGAACGTTCAATTAACAGTTTGTAGTATTTAACTATAATATCACCATTTGCTGTCATTTTTGTACTATCATTTATTTCCAACAGTTTAATTATATGTGTCTTGAAATTTATTACATCTTTTTTCTTGTGAATGTTTTTTATGTTTGTGTGCATAAACTTTGCAAGCTTTACATACAGGAGGAGGCACAATAAAGGTGAGTCCCACGTTGGGCGCCAAAATCTTGTTACGAACCAAACGAGCTTTTTCGTCGACCCGCAACAGGATAGGTGGAAAAAAGCCTACAGCTTAGCTCAGAGGAGTACGGGATGTTCACGGAAATCGTTTAAGCGAAGAAATCTTCCTAGTTGTGTACAGGGTATGTCGAAAATAACGGGCGCCTTCCAAATCACGGCTAATTGCAGGTTCTCGTGGAAGGCCGAGAAGCCAGCAGCTTACGGGAATCGGATTCACCTTTATTGTGCCCCCCCACCCCAGATAGGCAAAATTCTTAGTTAGGGTGTACAATGGGCCATATGGCCTAAGTGCATAGAGATGCTTGGAAAACCGCGTCCTAGATCTCGCTCTTTCAAAGCAAGCAAGCAAGCAAGCAAGCCCCCCTCCTGTATGTAAATCTTGCAAAGTTCATGCACACAAAGATAAGTAACATTCACAAAAATAAAAGATGTAATAAATTTCAAGACACGTATAATTAAACTGTTGGAAATAAATGATAGTACAAAAATGACAGCAAATGGTGATATTATAGTTCAATACTACAAACGGTTAATTGAACGTTCAAAAAGGAGGCTCGCCGCCCTTGGCTTACGGCATTTAAATTCTTCAAACAAATCTACGTGGCCAGTGGCGTCGGAGTTTTGTATAAATCGAGAGAACAATTACACTGGATGCATGCACCAAAGCTAACACTGCTAATATTTATATATCTAATTCGACTTAGTCGAGATTCTTTTGCCTAAGGCAAAAATACGAAAAACGATAGCTTATTTCAGGGCTGTCCAACTGCAAGTGCCCCAAGGGCCGCTTTAAAAAAAATACGGTTTGGAGGGCCGCATTATAAAATACTTCGTATGCAACTTTATCAGTGAGTTTTAATAGGTATGGTATACAAAGAAAAAACGCGTTTGTATTATTATTGTAATTTATTCAAAAAATATCAAATTACAAAAAAATTAGTGCGAAATTTGAGGATGTTGGTTTTCACTAACTAATGCATCAATATTAATTTTAATATTTGTTGTTGATAAACGAAGCAACCGAGTAAGTGACTTATCAGAGAGGGAACATCTATATTTTGACTTTATAAGTTTCATGCTGGAAAAGCTGCTTTCGCAAAGATACGTGCTTCTCAGCATTAGCCCAGTGTAAGCCCTAAGTTTCGCAAGTTGGGGTATCGTTCTTCTGGCAGCAACTTGAAAAAGTCCAATGCAGTTTCAGTTCTTCCTTGGTAAAAAGGATCTGATTGCAAATCGCACAATTCCAGTTGAAGGTCTGCTCTACTTACATTCTCAACTGAAATTGTAAGGGGCTGAGTAAAAACTGAAATTCCTCTTTCGATTTTTTTAAAGTCGCAAAATCGATTTTCGAATTCTTCTGCAATTGTGTCAATGTATTTTATGTGAGGTAAATTTGAAACTTCCTCAAAATCCTTCATTTCTTCAAAATGCTCTTTACAACTTTAAAAAATGAAAAATCATTTTTTTCTAATGAAGACTTGAAGAGCTAAATTTTATTCTTAAATTCATTTATGTGTCCAAATAAGTTGGCAATATTCTGCTGTTTTCCTTGTAGCTTCAAATTCAATTCGTTAAGGTGAGATGTCAGGTCTGTTAAAAATGCAAGGTCTGCTAAAAATTGTGCATCTAGGTACCATTTGATTTTCCAGTTCCATAGTGTTGGACTTGACTTCATCTTTAAGGAAAATAGGAATCTCCTTGCGTAGAGCGAAGAATCGTTGCAAACAGTTTCCGGCGCTTAACCAACGAATATCTGTGTGAAGTAACAAGTCCTCATATGTAGCCTCTACTTCGGCTAAAAAATCACGAAACTGTGAGTCAAAGCACGATTGCCCCCTCTAATAATATTAGTTATTTTAACAACCACTTTCATGACATTCACTTGACGTAAGGATTTTCCACACAGGGCCTCTTGGTGAACAATACAGTGTATCACAGGACAGTTGATGTTATTTTGTTTCAAGAGTCCTGCAAATCCAATTTCAGTTCCTATCATAGCTCTGGCTCCATCAGTGACAATACAGGAACATTTATCGAATCCCCCGTAGTCTGACACCACCTTATTTACTGCTTCAAAAATATCCGTACCCTTGGTTGTACCATGGAGAGGAATAAGATCAAGCATCTCCTCTGCTACACTGAAGTCGTTTTGAATAGTTCGGATAAAAATTACAAGCTGGCTAATGCCGGACAGATCAGTGCTTTCATCCAGGCATAGCGAAAAATATTTACATTTTTTCATATTTCGTATTATATTCTTTGGGAACCGATAGTACCTACTTGCATACAAACAATGCACTGAAGTTTATTATTGTTGTTTGTGATTAAATAGTCTGATTCCCAACGGTCATTATAAACTCGATGTTCGTTCGTTATTATTCTTTTCTGCGAAGACATATTTCACCGAGTATTTCACTTAAAAAGGCCTTAGAAGTGGTGCGTAACGCACACTAGAACAATTATTAACTAACTCTGCCCGTCCCGCTTGACTCAACCTTCTTATATACGTGCGCGTGGCTTCTCGAATATTCGAGGGTGATCGAGCAAGATCGGTCCGATTTCCAGTAACTTCGCTGCGACCTTCTATCCGTCGCGAGTGGCGTACCACGTGTTTTTATTTGTATTTTATCGTTAATGTAAGAATTTTGCATATTTCGTATTTGAGGGTAATTTATACTTTTTGCGGCCCGCTCCGCTCTGCTCATTTTGGACAGCCCTGGCTTATTTAATAGACGAGCCGCGAGAAAACCTGATAGAAAATACGTCCGTCTATTCCCAAAGTCTAGCGCCTACTGTATTTCCCCTCGCCGCCAAACATTCACCCAAGTCTAATTTGTTCTGGAAAAAAATAACACTGCGACTTCTGAGAAACAATATATTTGGCGTTGCTGACGAAAGGAGTTCTAGGAAATATTTTTGGTCGCCGTTGATAAACATGTCAAACGTTAGATTAAGTTTCGAAAGTGGCTTCCCATAAATTTAATTTTTGAAAATAATGAAAATTGTAATCAACATAAAAATAGCAATTAAAATAGAATTTTGATTCCTATGAAGCGGCAATCAAAATACGAGTCCAATTCAGATGAAGTGGTACAACCAAACGAACATAACAAAATGCCCTGCATCATTCCGTGAAAAAAATTCGTTATTTGATGTTATTTTTTGACCCATGTAAGTACATTTTCTGTATTTATAACAGGTTATCAAGATATACGTCATTATGTATATTGGGTTGCAGCGTTGAGTTTGCCAGTCTATATATTAAGTAATCCCTTGTAAAGTTTAGTTTGGCATGTTTTTACAGAGTACACTGTAAAATTAGAAATACTGCAATGTTCTTCTTAACTCTGCTGAATCTAACAGGACGTTTCCAATATTAAAAGGCGATGCTTGCACTGTTGAACCATCCTACATAGAAACTTTTGGCCAGTGAATTGTGTAAAATTATTTACACAGGACTCTTAGCTATTTTGTAAAAGAAGAGACATTTCCTTGGAAGTAAGGCCTCAACTAATTTGTATTGTGGGCAGAACCGTGTTGCTATATAAAAATCATTTATTCAAAATTCATACATCGCCACTTAAAAACTAAAAACCAATAAAACAATGTTTAACGCTTAAATGACTTTTTCGACCTCCAATCCAAATATTCTTCAAAATCATCTTCATCTTCACTAGCTTCCTCGCCATTTTCATTTAATGAATCCTTATTTACTGTTGATATTACTTCTGTCTTTTTTCGTTCTAAAGTTAAAACCCTAAAAGTACAATATTATTTTATGTTGTAATAAAACGCATCCTCTAAAAAAACAACCTTGACCAATTCTTCATTTGTTCATCAATTTCGTCAATCTGACGTTCATTTGTTGCTTCCTCTTGATCTTCTGCAATAATTGCGGCACTCTCATTGTCGGCATCTCTAATGGCTTTCTGAAATTTCTCCCACTCTTCTTCTATTGGATCTTTATAATCGATATGCCTTGCCTGTTATATTGAAAACAAGTAAAACGCTCTTATTTTGTTAATATTGAAAATAAGTAAAATTCTTTTATTTTTTATTAATCAAAAATTTACCTTTGCGTCTTGCTTCGGATCATCGAAGAAACCTTCAGGAATTGGGGCTTGTGGGTCAACTTCCATTTTTTCCTCAACCTTCTCTTCTTTCGTAGCAGATTGCTTGGGTCTTTGAACATTTGAGTTGTTATTATCAAAGAAATCAACTGGAACACCACTAGCACCAACTTCTGGTTCAGCATTTCTCGACGGGGCATTTTTCAAAATTCCTTTAATTTTTTTATTGGAAACCTCCATTGGTGGAGTAAGAGGCCTCTTCAATGGGGTGGTAAAATTTTTGGTGTTTTCCTTTAATTTCTTCGCCTGCTCCACCTTATCTCGATGCTGCTTTGAATTTATGTGGACGGGCCAGACACTTTCTGAACGAACAACAGATTGGCATAGAACACATGTTAACTGCCCTAAATCGTTATATGTACACAAAAATTAAGGAAAATTAATATATTACTATTTCATTTGAGTTCTGAGTAAGTTTGAGTAAAAGGATATTTGGCTAAGGGTGATTCGATCTTCTTTTCGGGCTTCTGTTTGCTTTTATGTTCATTCATGAATCGACGCAATTCAGCTTGAGACAATTTCTTTTTTGCATTCTTAAATGCAGCAGACATTTTTTGAAAACTTCTGTAAATCGTTTTAAAAACTACTTGTTTTGATTTATTTAACCTTACTTTTCATTTTACAGTTTTAGTAAAGACACAAACCAAATACTTAATATATTAAAGTATTTGCACAAACCTTTCATTAAAAGCTATACAACACCAATAGATGGCGCCGCAATACTAAAAGGTTTTTATTTTAAGCACAGAAAACGCTTCTTTAATGGAACATTTTTGTTGTATGTATCGATTTCATATTTAACAAACTTCTAACTTAGGTAATGTGAATTTTTTGCTGGTAGTAATTACAAACTTTTTGAGAAAAACAATATTGAAAATTCAAACTTTTTGACGCAAAACAGTTTTTAATTTATATCATTCCCTGCGGGACACAAAGACACAATTTATAAATATGAAACATAGCGCCATAAAGTACTTTTGTGCGATTTTCTGATCCAATTTTAACGAATAGTGATGAACAGCACGGGTAATGTTCAAGCAATAGTTTAGCCATTTTTAGGTAGATGGCGTGTGTCAATTGCATGTCGAATGGAGGAATAGTATTCTTGTTCTACAGAGGATACTACTATAACGACAAATACATTTTTGTAACAGGATAATTATAAAAAAATATTAGATATAAAATGTTTAAAAATTAATCATTTAATTAAAGTTGTACGGTATATAACATTAAAAATATATAATAAAACATAAAAATTAATTAAATATATTCATGTTTAGAAGTCTCTAAACATTGTTCCTATCTAATATCTTCAAAAGAATTATTAGGAGTAGGAAAAGAGGAAGATTTCAGGTAGTTGGGGAGTATTAGCTTTGGTTGATCCCATATAGAAGTAGTTTCACTAAAAAAATAGAAATTTTATAATTTAATTTTTATTGTTGAACACAACCTATTACAAATATAGTTCAGGGTGTTCTAGAACATATTAACATTACGCAACTCTAAGCACTTATACAAAAATACTGAAAAAATTCATCAACGTCAAAAATAATACCATCACAGAAAATAGGCAAATAAAAATAAACACTTCTTTAAAAAAATACACATAATTTAAACAAAATATCACAATTAGAATATTAGACTAGTTTACCACTGGTATAGTTGCCTTTGTGCACAAAAGTAGCTTACTTAACAAGTATTAACAACTATAATACTGAAAAAATAAAATGATAAGCTGCAAGTATAATTAAGCAGTGCATCAAACATTTTTAAAGTTTCACTTGTAAACTTTAACTTTTGACAGCACAAATGTAAAGCTTACTTATAATGAATGGTAATTTGAGGAGGCATTTCCATACTTGATAAAAAGTTTTGTTTAGGTTTTATTGCAATTTTAGTCTAAAAAATATCTTGAAAGATATAATTTTACTAACTTTGGTAACAACATTCCTTTAAGGCTAGCTCTTATTAATACGAAATAAGACATGTTTATGGCAAAATGTTAAAATTAATAGGCAGGTTTTGCAGACTTTGGAATCGGTTTGATTCTGGAAAATATATCAAAATTCATTCACCACTGTTTTAACAGGTTAACATGGCTTACCTGTTATTATGGACTTCAACAGTATTACGGGCAGCTTTATTGTACCTTCCCTCTAATTCACTCTTGGAAATATTTCTCATCGAAAAACCATGTGGTGACAGTTTAATTATAATTTTGTTATTTTCTGTATCGTGTCTTATCACATTTTTAACAGCTGCCTTTACCTGAGGACAAATTGCTGGTCTAATGTAATCCTGAGTCGTTCTTAGTGGCATATCCAATTTCAAATCCAACACATTTTCACTCTGAAAAGAAAAAGTTGAAGTTTTTTAGTTTTGTAGTTAGTAGATTTTAATATTAAAATTATATTTTTATTGAAAATTTTTATGTTTTAATTATATTTATTACCTATTAAAAACATCATCAAAAGCAATACAACGTACATAAACGGGGTATTTGTTACATGTTCGTTAAATTTTAATAAATAAGCTTTTACTTTAAAAAATCTTGTCCGCAACCCACCACA
This sequence comes from Limonius californicus, assembly GCA_014611495.1. Classification (NCBI taxonomy): domain Eukaryota; kingdom Metazoa; phylum Arthropoda; class Insecta; order Coleoptera; family Elateridae; genus Limonius; species Limonius californicus. Next base: position 12,220 of record JABXWE010004890.1, read on the forward strand.
CACAATTTCCCAATCCGACTTGCAACCTTAATGCTAAAAACCTTCTCTGGAATTTCTCTCATTCGGATTTGACGTTAAACTGTAGGGGGACATTTTGAACATTTCCTATAATTTGGTTAATCTTTGAATTAGTTATTGTAAATTTTTTAAATAGTTGATTTTTACTTTGTTATTTTGGTTTTTTCTCTTGCTTAGTTTTGGAACATTTTGTTATTAATTTATTTTAAATTTAATTTGAATTTGAAAAGTGGGAAAGAGGGCTTTATTTATCCTGTATTAATTTCCGTCGTTATGGAAACAAATAGCAAGTAGTAAATTGAGTTGCCTACATTTAGGCGCTTCTTAAAGAATCTTTGAGAAACTCTATCCCTGAAAAGAAACACTTTTGACCATACATTTATTAACAAAAAAATGTTCGTTTTCGTGTATACTTTAAGCCCTATCAGTTTGTCCTGCAATTCGTTAACACCCTGTATTTATAACAGTGCAACATTCATTAATAAATTCAAATTAACTATAAAGACATACCGAAATACCATCAACATAAAATATAATTTTCTCAGATTGTTAGAATCAAAAATTTGATCTTCCAAATGTTCTGTAAATATGTTAGGCAAAAGTAGTGAAATTAGACATACCATTTGTAATTTGTCTTTCTGAAGATAAATCTTATCATTAAAAGTAAAACAGTTTTGTATAATGCAAAGTTCAGATAATGGAATCAGTTTATCATATTATTCAATATCAAAATTATTTTACGAAGAAATACATTCTCCCGAAAGAATCTCTGAAAAGCTGTTAGTAACATCGAAACTAACTAATCTGCATTATGATGCTAAACGTAACTGGGATAATTTATTTTATATTTGGAAAAATTCTTAACAGAATATTTTGTGTGTATTCTAAATTAATAACCATGTAATTAAATGTTTTGGCTAACATTTAGTTTGCCGAGTTTATGTATGAAAATACTTGTAATAGACTTTTTAAGTTTTTACCTTTCTTTCAACTTTTGGTGGTTGTAGGAAAAGATATATTATGCTTCTTTCTCAGAAGCTGTTGAATTAACTCTGAAATGATTTAATGTTCGCTATTAATTTATGTTGATTCTCTATTCTGGATTTTTATTTAATGACTCTGGATTTAATTTTCTTATAAAATTATATGCCTTATGCAAGCATAAACATTTTTAAGTAAAATAAATATCTAGTATTTTTTAAAATCTGCTTTAACAGAAATTTAAATATCGCATCATTCAAAATTATTTTAGTTTGATGAGAAAATGTATCTTCAGAAAGATGGCTCGCCAATGGCATGTCCAATTGCATCATTTCTGACTAATATATTTATGCAACATTTGGAAGATCAATTTTTGCATCATATTTTTCTAAGAAAATGATCTTTTGGCTGTTTTATGGCATTACATGGCATGTTTTGATAATTCACTTTAGTTTATTGAGGAATTTATAAGCTTTATTTATAACCTACAGCCAAACATAAAACTTACATTAGAAGCAGAACAAAACAAATATATTCAATGTTTAGACTTTTAACATAAATTTAAATCGAAAAGCAAACTAAAATACTGTATTTACAAAATACCTGCACAAAAGTAAATTGCCAGCCTATAGAACTTTGAAATATACAGCTTTAATAGTTGCTGTAGATAGAAATATCCATAAAAAAGATGTTAAATATTAAACAAAAAGCATATGGTAAGAAGAAAAACAAGATTACAAACTGGCCTTTACATAATTTAACGTAAATCTTTCTCTGGCATAATCAAATGGGTTTCAATTTCATATGTTGATGACATATTTAAGAAAATCACAGCAATTGTAAACAAATAATATGGATTTAATGTAATTTTTCACAAACTAAAAACACTGAATACTTTATTCAATGCAATAAACAAAAGTAACAATTTATTAAAATCAGGTATTTGCAAATTAAATTGTTTGCAATGTAATTCTATGTATATAGTGCGAGTGTAAAGTCTGGAACTATCGATATAAATCTTCTATTATTTGTTTTTGAAAAAAATCCTCGAACACGTCGATTTTTATCTTAAATTAGACACATTTTAGCGTAATTTTTATTAGTAGATTGTCTTTTGTTTCCGAGTTATGGCGATAGCAAAATTTTTTTTAAATGGATACCCTAGTTTTTTGTGACGGATTTGGAAAGAGCGTGAAATTCTAATACCAAATATGCTAAAAAAGGATGATACTGCATTAAAAAGTTTTCGAGATAATTGCTTTTAAAGTTTTAAAACAAAAAACGAATGAAAATGAAGAGTTCCAAGTTTTAATAAACAAAATCAAGTAGCCATGTAACAATTGACTTCTTCACTTGACAATTGAGTTCCTCGCAGTTTGTTTATCTGTTTATATTGTGTGGTTTTGTACGTAATTCAGTAAATAATGGTGCGATATTTGACAGAAAAAGACCGAATTGAAGTTTTAATATTGAGGGGATGTGACGACCGTACTAGAACACAAGAGGTTTGTGACCTGTTCAATAACAAACATCCTGATAAAGAACCTATCACAAGAGCCACAGTTTCCAAAATAGAGAGAAAGTTTTATGAACTCGGATATGTGAAGGATCGCCGTAGGGGGTGGTCGTCCGAAAACCAATGAAGGTACTGAGCTAGATATTTTATTGTCTCTACAAGGAAATCCCCATAGAAGTACAAGAGAACTAGCCGCAAATAATGACATTTCCCAATGGTCAGTTTTAAAGGTTTTAGAAAAACATGAATGGCATCTCTATAAAGTTCAATTAGTGCAAGAGCTTAACGAAATGATCCCGATCGCAGAAAGAGTTCTGTGAGATAATGACGGAGCGATGTAATATTGACGACGATTTTTCCATCGCATCATTTTTTCCGATGAAGCAACCTTTCTCCTTAATGGTATACAGAATTGTCGATATTGGGCACCTGAAAATCCGCACTGGATGAACGAGACGCACACGCAGTTTCCTCAAGAAGTCAACGTTTGGGCGGGAATTATAGGAGACAGAATTTTGGGCATTTTAAAAAATGGGTTTTTATCAGGATACTTGTTATTGAATAGGTCTTGTTGTGTTCTAGTACGGTCGCCACATCACCACAATATTAAAACTTCAATTCGCTCTTTTTCTGTCAAATATCGCACCATTATTTACTGAATTACGTACAAAACCACACAATAAAAACAGATAAACAAACTGTGAGGAACTCAATTGTCAAGTGGAGAAGTCAATTGTTACATGGCTACTTGGTTTTGTTTATTAAAACTTGGAACTCTTCATTTTCATTCGTTTTTGTTTTAAAACTTTAATAGTTATTTTTATAACAAGTGCCGAAAACAATTCATTACATACAAGTGCAAAATTTGACGGCCGAGTGCGGAAATCTGCACGAGTATGTGGAATTGTTTTCGGCACGTGATATAAACAACATTTTACCTACATCTGTTCACTGAAAAACTTATTATAATGTGATTAAAATTTATAAAAAATTGATACTATCCCGTCGAGTCGAGATTTTACGACGTTGCCAAGCGCGTTGCTAAGGTTTGTTGATTGCTTCATGTTGAAACAGAGGAAGTTAACGTTAACACGGTATCTAATAAGAAAATTTTGAGTTCGAGTTGTATTAATATCAATAACTGTAATAATTGTGTAATACACATTCATAAACAATAAAAATTATTCATTTCTATGTTGCTTAGGTATTTCTTTATCAATGTCAATTTGACATTTCTGTAATTCAATTTGACATTTCTGTAAACAAAAAACACATGTGTTTTTTGGAAACCTCGAAAGCACAAGAGCGTTAAACGTCTCCTTCCCAACCGTTGTCAAGGCTATTTTAGTTACGTAATAATAATAAAATCAAACAGTTGTAGGTAATAGTAGTTTTTTTAAAACCGGCCAGAAATTGGTACTTTCCGGTTTATTTTTAGGTCAGAAAATCTCATTTTGTCGGACCGGGCCAGAAAGTTATTGTGAGAGTCCGGTAAAAGCTTTTACCGGACTCATTTTTATTTATCAATTGGTTTCTATAGTAACCGGTATTTTTTAAAACTATAAAATAACTTGACATATTTTGACGTTTAGCTGAAAAGGTGACATAATAATAATAATATGAAGTTTATGGTACAACAATGCCCGTTTTAAAAAAAATATTGTACGTAACACGTCCCAAAAGTGCTTTTACTGGACTCGCGGGCTTGCAAGACTCGCCTGCGGCTCGCCCTGCAATTTGCCCACTCGTCCAGTAAAAGACCACTTTCGGGACTTGTTACGTAAACTACTATTACAGTTTGATTAGCTTCCAGTTTAAGTTTTTTAAGTTTCAAAAATGTTTGCTATTTAGTTTATGGCTAATATTTAATATTTTTTGAGAAATTCTGTCTGTGAGCATGCGTAAGTAGGTAAAAATTACGGTGAGATCTGTGAGAAAACTGTCAAAATAATAATGTGAGTGTCGATAAAGTAGAATTCTATCTGCGTTTCATAATAATTATTTACATAACCACGAATCTTGTAAATTTGTTGGCGTCTTGTATAATTTTTCTGTGATTTTGAGTAATTTTTCGGTGTTTATAAAAATTACTCTGTGTGGCCAGAATTAACGTCGGCGTGAAAATATGGTGAAATATTTACCTCTCTGCCCTCTGTGATCATTGATGAACACTAAACATTGCTCGTTTGCGCATCAATAATATGCAGATCTGAACAAAATTCTGCAGATTCTAGAGCATGAACGTACAGAATTTTGTAATAAACACTTTGTACAAAATTTTAAACAGAATTTTACAATTTTATACTAGCCTTAGTCCGATTCATCAATATATCATCAATAATGTATATATCTACAGCTTGCCGGTTTTAACCTTGCTTGTGACTGAACATTGCGCACTACCACGAAATTGGTGGGGGAGGCCTGGAGATCATTTCATCGTGTGTTTGTAGCTGTCAACATCGCTGTACATTCTAGTGAAAAGTGCCTGTAATGGAGTTTCAATCTAAAATTAAAGCAAGGAAATGTAAGCGCGTTTCCTTTACCGAGTGTACCGAATGCTAACTGCCCATACACATTGTAATCGTCACTTTCTCGCGCCGCGCAGCTTCCCACCAGCAAGGTTAAATCCGGCAAGCTGTATCTAGATAATAATTTTCTTGTCTTTATCTAAATAAATTTTTTAAAATATTACAATCATATATTGACGACGTATAAAAGAAGCCCCATCTTATATCACTTTTATTATTGATTTGGGAGCTAATAATAATAAATAACGGTGCCCATAATCACATTCGCGGCCGAGAACTGGACATTTCAGAAAAAACACGAAGGAAGAATAAATGCCATGGAGATGAAGCATTTGAGGAAGATCGTGGTGATTACGAAATGGGAGCACGTGAGAAATGAGCATATAAGAGGGATTACTCAGCAACCACCATTACTTGAAAAAATAGAAAGAAAACAATTGAACTGGTATGGATGGACACCTGACAAGAATGGATAGAGAAGGATTACCGAGAAGAGTATTGGAAATGGGAAACCTGAAGAGGGGCTGAAGAGGGGCAGAAGAGGGAGACCAAGAAGGGGCTGGTTAGACCATATAGAAGACATCGGAAGATCAAAGGGGAAAACACTAGCAGAAATGAAAGCACTAGTAGAGAATAGGAAAGATTGGAAGAGATGGGTGGAAGAGAAACCAGACCCACAATCCGATACCTAATAATGGGCAGAAGGACAAGTGAAAGAAGAAGAAGAAGAAGAAGGGAGCTAATAAACTGTATACAGGGTCAAATAAATGTGGTGCACAATGACTCTCTTTTAAAATCTACACAAACTCAAATTTTGTAACATTAAAGACATTTTGAATCATTGTATGTTTTAATAATTGCAAATTATCTTAACTATATAAATAAACGGAAACAAAATTTTTCTTATCTTTATCTACGTTAACAGAATATGCCACTTATTTTTATCTAGATTATAACTTTATCTATGCACAGCACTGGAACGAATGAATAAGCAAACAAACCAACAAACAGATATTTAGGATTAAAGGCCTGTTGTTACTGGGATGGGGACGTTTCGTCCCCACCGTTTTGCCCTGACCGTTTTGCCCCCGCCGTTTCGCTTCCGTCGCCGATTCGCCCCCAATCATTTCGCCCCCCTAGTTATGCAATATATTTTTGCATTAGATTCACACTTTGATTTATACTATAACTGTACAACTTTGTGTACCCACCTGTACATTTTAAAATTACACACAATGTCTACATAGATATGAAATTCCACAATTATTATTATTATTAACAAACAAAAAATATAGTTTCATTTCAACAAGAATTAAAAATATTGTAGAAAGTTATAGTAGGATAGATACTATGGATTATTTGTTAGGCATTGCGCATAATTTTGAATTTTAAAACATGTATTTTGTAATATGTATTATTTAATAAATATTATTTTCAAAATTATCAGGCTTTGAATTTTTACGCATTATTATTTTTGGGAGCAAAACGGTCGGGGGTGAAACGGTACAGGGGCGAAACATCCCGGGGCGTAACGGCGGGAGCCAAACAGTGGAGGCTAAACGGTGGGGGCGAAACGTCACATAACCGTTGTTACTCATACATGAAGATTATTTTATCTATCAACAAAAATTCAGCCTTGGGAACCAGTAATTTCTTTAAAGCAACAATAAAAAAATACAATCATCGTTTCTCCTTTGCTCATTTTAAAAATAATGCTAGCAAACCCCAGATTTTTGTAAATGTAAAAGGACGAAAATCTTTACAAAAGTGGTAATAAAATATTCAATGAGACAGGCGACGTTCAGAATTATAATAAAACATTTATAAGGCGAAAAAACCAGCCCTAACACCATGTTTTGACCAGGTTTTGTTGCTCAATATTTACAAGAAAGTTCTTTTTATAAATCAAATATTCAGGGGGATCCCATTCCTACATAAAAACAAAACGTTTGCTTCTAGTGAACTTTATACTTTAATTTTGAGGCTTGTATGAATGACACTACATAAAATTAGAATTAAAATTAAATACAGAATTCATGCTCTAAATCCTATAGGCTTTTGTTCAGAATTTGAGCCGTATCGATGCGCAAACGAGCAATTATTAGTATTCATCAATGATCCCAGAAGGCAGGGAGGTAATTGTATTTAATACGTATTTAATATATCTTATAAACACCAAAAAAACGTACCCAAATACATAGAAAAATAACAAAATACAAGAGGCCAACAAATTAAAAAAATTCGTGGTTAATGAAACAACAGTAACCTTGATAGAATTCTATGTTATCCACAATCACATGATTATTTTGACATTTTATTATGAATGTCAACGTAATTTTGACCTATTTGCGCATGCTCCCAGACAGAATTTCTAACAAAATTCTGGTTCAACTTATACCAAAATTTGTAAATAAATTTACTGCGTCATGTCATACTAGTGGTAATGCAATTTACTAGTCTTGGATAAATAATAGCACTCAGCTTGCGGTAATCGCAATAACTCAGTTGGATGATTACAGCACTCGCCTGCGGCTCATGCTGCAAACTACATCCGCGTGAGTTATTGCCTACATTATGGGTCTTTTCATCTTGACGAGAGTTCCCTCCAATTTATAAATGTTTATGTTTAATATAGTTATATTCGAAAATAATCAAAATATTATATACCTGAACTACCTTCTAATCAGGAAAACTTTCAAAAGTGAGTACTCCTGTGTCAAATATTTCATTTGTCCCAAATTTGATCTCAAATTCACTAACATTAATATCATTTCCGAATAAATACCTTAACAATGTGTATCAAATTAGAGAAGTGCCCTTGTACCATTTTGCATATTAGCTTTTTAATGTGTTATTTATATTTACCAGATATTGTTTCTTGAAAGTCCCCAGGAGTGCATTGTTAAACAGTAATAAAGGAAGTGATTAATAAAAGATAAATAAAACTTAAACTACGTATGAGTAACTAATAATTAGGCATAAGAGGAAGAGTTGCGCGTATTTTGGCTTAAAACCACCACTGGCTGTGACGCACGCCTGAAAAAGTTAAAAAGTGTGTTAGTAGTAGTCATAAAATAATTTTCAGCTCTCAAATTCAACAGTGACATATTTGGACGGCATCCAAGCTTAAAACGAGTGCAAAGAGAAGCGTTGGCAACTTCAACAGCACAAACACAACGAACAATGAAAATTATTTTATGAAATCGTCAAAGTCAGTTAGGGTTAGTTGACACTACATCAAATTAATAGCAACATTGAAATCTAACGCCCACATGGCATGCAAGCAAATGAAAATGGACAAATCCACATACAAACCTGTTAGCTGGAGGCGTAGAAGCGGTAAAATTAAAAGAGGATTTAAAATGTTTCAGCGATGCTACTTGACTCCTTGTTAAGCTCGGTATTCTGCTACGAACCCCAGCACTACATAAAAATTTACAATGGCTCAGTTTAGTTTCCACTCCATTAGTATCATTAGAACGATGGAAATTAAACCGGGTTTCAAATCAAATTCTACTGCCTACACATACTTAAAACAGCATGCATTAATATTATGACATTGAAAATCACTACTTGAACAACTTCTGGGAAAACTGCAAACACAATATTGATATATTTCACTTACTCTGCAATATGTGAGGCTTCTGATAGCCTCATACTACTAGTTACACTGAATTGTCTTCTCATTGTCACTTGCTCTAGTTTTAAATCACATTTCTGTAAAATAAAATTAAATTGTAGTTTTTATAATACCTCTACAAGTTTGTTAATAATTTTTGTATAAATCATTAACTTATTCTTTGCAATTAATTGGTTTTTTTTTTTCGTTTTAATCCTACACATACAACAAACAAAAAGTAAATAGTGCACTATTTTCTACAGAAAAATTTAAACCTAACCTAACAAATTAAGTCCTATTAGCCCAACTTTAGGAGAACTAATGTTTACAATGTGTTTACTATATAATAAATGCACCCGATTAGGCATTATAATTAAAGTGACCATACGTCCCGTTTTGAACGGGACCGTCCCGTTTTTAGGTAGCCTGTCCCGTTGTCCCCAAGCACAGCTTCGGGACGCCGAAATGTCCCGTTTTTAGAAAGAGAGCAACCCACGGTAACAACTTTGAAAAAAAGCGCTAAAAATCTAAAATCATCGGCATGCCAATTAATCTCACACATTGTAAGTAGTCCGCGCGCTCTTCGGGTCCGAGTACACATGCCCAAACCTGACGTACAAGACAGCATCTTTCTTATTGATTGATTATTCTTTTTTTATCGACGTGCGTTATTGTAGTTAATTTAAGTTTCTTCTATATGAACCCTTTATTTTAACAATGCCTAATCGCAAGTGTACTTTTAATGTTCATCTGCAGACTAAGTACCCGTTTATAAAGCAAAGAACTACTCCACCTGACGTCAGATGTGAAGAGTGTCGTGCAGAATTTAACATAGCCCATGGAGGTGCCAGCGATATTAACCAGCATTTAAGATCAGAAAAACATAAAAATTCCGATCTTGCTGCTGCTACAAGTTTTTTATTGATTAATTTTTTTAAGAAAACGGCTTTACCAACTTCGAAAGATCTGGAAATTGCTACGGCGGAAGGTGTCTGGGCTTACCAGAAGGTGCAAGAGAACCACAGTTTTCGCTCTAATTGCAAGAAAGTGGCTACAGTGGTGTTGATGAAGAATATATGAAAACTACAGCTGCTGAATTCTATAAAATAAGCAAAGAATATTTGGAGCAGTGGACTGTGCTCTTTGAAGAATTAAAAATATTTGAATGGGCGAATTTAACCAAAATACCTAGGTGGGAAAAAATTCAAAGTTTAATGGATGAATTGATTGCAAAAGAAATTATTGATTTTAAACAAGACACAGAGTATTTGATGAGTATTCACTTCTTTCCAAATACATTACAGTACAAAAACTGACAGAATGAAACACTGGGAATGTTTCAACCGAAAATCGTTGGGTGGAATTGTTCAAACACTTTCACACCAATAATTTGAAACATACGAACTTTCTTATAATTCTTGTATATGTTTTGTCTGCCCGGTACTAATGCACTCGTAGAAAGGGTCTTTTCCCGCGAAAAAACACAACTGAAAGTCCCAGTTCTCAACGCCATATTACTTACGAAAGTAAATTTTCAGAAATCGTGCCAACAATTTAATACGTATTTAAAATCAACGCCAATCATACTTCAGCAAATTTGTTTTTCAAAAAAATATAAGACCAAATAAATGATTTATTTTCAAGTGTTTTTTTTTGTGTTTTCATTAATAAATAGAAATTATGAATAATATGCATTTTTTTATTTAACTTAAATTTAATATACGTCTAGGTGTGGTAGTATCGCTCTCTGGCGTCGGTGATTAGCCATAGTAGCAGAAATAGGTCGACGTTAAATAAAACAAACAAACAAGCACATCTAATATGTATTGTTTTCGGTCGAAGCGACGGGAACAAAGACAAAATCAAGAATGCCGATTCTGAAGTGCTCACATACGCACATTCCGAACGCTTTGTTTTTTTCCGTGCAATAAGCCCATGTGATAAGTTAAAGAAAATAAGTAAATGATATTCAGACCTGAATTTTCAGCCTCCCTAAACTATTACCTAAAAATTAGTAGATGTCCCGTTTTGAGGAAGAAAATAAATGGTCACGTTAATTATAACATGCAATTTAAGTCCTCCAATAGAAATAAAGTTCTTAAAATTTCCGTTCTACATTTTTTTGGCTAATTAAAATGAAAACTGCGGTGAAAATGCTTCTCAAAGGAGCCTCATATCTGTTAATTTTGAGAGGTTATGTTAATTGTCATGAAAAAATATTCTTTATGGCTAATAATGATAAAAACTGCATTCGAAATGCTCTTCAAAGAGACCTTCGTAGCAATCAATATTGAGAGGTTATGTTAATCGTCATAAATAATATTCTTTATGGCTAATAATGATAAAAACTGCATTCAAAAAGCTCTTCAAGGAAACCTTGTAGCGATCAATTTTGAGAGATTATGTTAATCGTCATAAATAATATTCGTTATGGCTAATAATAATTAATATTCTGTTAAAAATACTCTTCAAAGGGGTCTCGTATTTATTAATTTTGAGAGATTATGTTAATTGTCATGAAAAAATATTCTTTATGGCTAATAATGATAAAAACTGCATTCGAAATGCTCTTCAAGGAGACCTTCGTAGCAATCAATTTTGAGAGGTTATGTTAATCGTCATAAATAATATTCGTTATGGCTAATAAATAATATTCGTTATGGCTAATAATAATTAATATTCTGTTAAAAATACTCTTCAAAGGGGTCTCGTATTTATTAATTTTGAGAGATTATGTTAATTGTCATGAAAAAATATTCTTTATGGCTAATAATGATAAAAACTGCATTCGAAATGCTCTTCAAAGAGACCTTCGTAGCAATCAATTTTGAGAGGTTATGTTAATCGTCATAAATAATATTCTTTATGGCTAATAATGATAAAAACTGCATTCAAAAAGCTCTTCAAGGAAACCTTGTAGCGATCAATTTTGAGAGATTATGTTAATCGTCATAAATAATATTCGTTATGGCTAATAATAATTAATATTCTGTTAAAAATACTCTTCAAAGGGGTCTCGTATTTATTAATTTTGAGAGGTTATGTTAATTTTCATGACAGAATATTCTTTATGGCTAATAATAATAAAAACTGCATTCAAAGAGACCTTGTAGCGATCAATTTTGAGAGGTTATGTTAATCGTCATAAATAATATTCGTTATGGCTAATAATGATGAAAACTGCGTTAAAAATACTCTTCCAAGGGGCCTCGTATTTTTAATATGAAGCTGATGAAAGTTCTTTTACATTAGTTTTGCAAGGTAAAAATAAATTTTAACCTTCTGTGTATGTTCCTTAATTTTTTTCCCTTGCATTATTGATACCAAAGTAAAGAAAATCGAGTTCAAACAGAAACACGCGCTTTTAAAACAACCTCATTCAAAATTGGCTTTGTAAGATTATGCTAAGTTACTTAAAACATGTTCTTTTTATGTAGGTAGAGAATTTTAATTTCTGTCTATTGTTTGTTGTATTTTTAAAATGAAAAAACGACATTGTTTAGATTGCTGTAAATGTACTTACCCGTTTCCCATATTTTTCAACAACACTCTCTTGCATTTTAGAAAAGCAATCTTCTAACCGCTTTTGAAGTGGTTGTAAAGAAGGTGGAGCTCGATCTCGATGCACTTGTATACATAATTCAAGCAACGGTATTTGATCTGCAATTAAATCCTTTAACCTTTGTATCAATATATGATTCTCGGGATGAGTCTTGATGTACTCTGGACTAAAGAACGCTTCTTCATAGTTCATAATTCCACCCATTACGGCTGGATCAACAATACCTACAAGTTCATAATAATAGTAAAAACATTTTAATCTCAGAAGCAAAAACCAGCCTACCATTAAGTTTCAGACTCAATGGGTTAATTGGCATTGTTTTATCTTGGTTATACACCATAATCAAATCCCGAAGTTCTTTATTTTTTTCCTCCATAGTTTCAATGGCGTAGCATAATGGAGAAATTTCTATGGTATTTGTAGAGCTAACAGGGAACCACCTTAAAATTCCTGGCAAAGGGTAAGTTGTGACCAAAATGGTTCTTTCAAGCCATAAACTTGAAAATTCATTTTCACTTTCTATTGCAGGATTTTTCCTTGTGAAAGGCCTTGAGTAACGGAACTTTTGTACATCGTTCACTTTGTAATATTTTACAATTTGATCTGCTATGGGTTTACCCGAAAATCGTTGCTTCTTTTCGTCCATTATTGGATCTACATGATTGATTTGTATATCTATTAAGATGTTAAGAATTTTAGAGTCATTCTGAAGAGATCCAGCAATTAGCAAAATGAAAATTAACATTGCAGCAGTGTAACAAGACCATGGTAAAAGCCCACAGCCTATTAACTTCAAAAAAGCTTGGTTCAAAATAATTAATTTAATTAAAACTGATTAACAAAAGGATACATTGACCACTAGATTCTAATATATCTTCGCCTGGTGGCGTTAACTTATTCATAAGCTCAGCATTAGGAAACTCATTCAGTGTGCGAGTACAGAAATCCCCCAACCGTTCGTATTCTTTACCACGGCATATAAAGACCTTATTTTGAAGGAACACTGGAAATCCACGCCCATAATAAGCTACCCTGAAATATTCAGGTTCGGCTCGAACCTTTCTCATTATGTCTTCATAAAAGGAAGCCATTCTTTTGTGCAATTCGCTGAGTTGCTCGTAGTCAAAGGTTTCCTCTTCATATTGCTTTGCTAGTTCTTGGCACTTTTGAAGAGCACACTCCCACATCTGCAATATTAGTTTTATAAAAGTGGACTTAAAAGGGTTCGAAATTTAATTTAAGATGACACGTATTACGAAGTATTTAAACCATTTTAAACTAGGATGTCACATTAACAGATGGCTGCAAATTGTAATGCACAATTGAAAATGGGCAGCAGCTGACTGACTTAGAACTCGAACATAACCTCAATGTACGCGCGTTATGAATCAACAATAATAATAAGCAAAAAATGTGAGGTAAAACGGAAGATACAAGCAGGACACAGAGCATATTACGCAAATAAAAAAATGTTAAAGGATAAGTAAATCACAGTTGCAACAAAGCTCAAAATATACAAAAGCCTAATCAGACCCGTCCTTACCTATGCAGCGGAGCTCTTGTGCATCACAGGAAGAGAAGAGGAAGAGTTAAGAACTTTCGAGCCTAAAGTGCTGAGAGCAATATTGGGCCCAGAAAAAGATAACGATGGAGAACCCCGGAGAAGGATCAACCACAAGATCTTGAGGGAAATTGGAGGAGGTGACATCAAGCGATTTATAAAAGCTCAAAGAATCAGGTTGCTAGGACATGTAATGAGAAAGGAAAGTAGTACCATTAAATTCATTATACAATGGAAGCCGAGTGAAGATTAGGTCCAGAGGGAGGCCGAGATTAAGATGGTATGATGAGGTGACAAAAGATATAAGGAAAATGGGGGTGACTGACTGGATTGAGAAAACAAAGGATAGGACAGCCTGGAGGAAGATAGTAAATGAGGCGAAGACACAAGGTAGTTTGTGAACGAGAAAGTGCACGGGAGGTGATCGTGTGTGAAAACAAAGAAGCAGTGATAACAAAATGTGAATGCAAGGGGACTGATCCACTCCGATAAAAGGATCTCGAAAGTTCCGGAATGGTGCGCATCTACCGGGCATGTATCGGGTTTAGATATATACCGGAGAGCTGGAGAGAAGTGAAGATAGTTCTTATACCTAAACCAACTACTCCCTAGCCAAATGATATCGTCTTGCATCCTTCTTACTAAAAGCGCTTGAGAGACTTTGTGATGGAGAAATCAGGGAGAAGGTATTTGTTTTACACTCACTGCACCTGAACCAACATGTTTACATCCCACATGGGAGATCTATTGAATCGGCGCTATTCGCTGTAGTGAATCGAATTGAGAGATAAAATGTCTTCTCTGGGAGTTTTCATTGATATTGAAGGAACCTTTGACAAGGTTTCCTTTGAAAGTATTAACTCTGCCTTACATAGACATGGAGTTGCACCTACTCTCTGTGAGTGGTTAATGCACATGCTTACGTTGAGAGCAGTGCAATTTATATAGGTGACAGCTGTATTAGAGGTGTAGTGATGAAAGGCTGTCCACAAGGCGGGGTTCTGTCTCCACTGTTTTGGAATACATTGGTGGACAGCCTTCTAAGCTCACTCAATGATGCTGGGTTCTATACCATTGGATATGCGGATGACATTGCCATCCTCATCACAGGGAAATTTGAGGGCACGCTCTGCACCTTAACCCATTATGACCTCGCGTTACATATAAGTAACAGTTGCGGATGCCTTTATTTAAGCGTGTCCTACATGTAGTCTACGATTTTTCTAATAAGTGGCGCTGTATACACATTGACAAATTGTCAACCTTCAATACGTGTGCAACTAATCAGCGGTTTGTTCTTGTGGGTGAGAAATAAGAGCACTAACAACAGATCAATAGTAAATCGGATAATGGACTACGACATTCGATTCGAGTAAGTTTATTATTTTGTAAAACTGCTTATGTACCGCATTACTCTAAAGCGGAATAGTTGTTTTCTAAGTCAGTAATATGCAATTAGCCAAAAAGTCAACAAGTGTGTGTTTGATGACGTCATACTTTTGCGTTACATATATGTAACGCGAGGCTGTAAAGGGGTCAATTAAATATTTTTGTGATTTATATATTTAGAATTTTCTTTTATCACAGAAGAGGTCTAATATTTCAGGAAGCCCTGGAGATGGCTTATATTGACGACGCTACCGAAATTTTTATTGAATCTCCTGAAATCAGCGCTCTAACAGACGAAGACTCCGCCGATGGACGAACACTAGATAACTTGAACGGCCGCCAGCTTTGTTGAAATAAAACTATCCAATTCCGCAAGAATCAATGTTCACCAAGATGGGCATGAAGATGAGGGTGTTGAACAACTCGGGACCAAGAAAATCTGACCGAAGAAGCAACAGAAGTTAATATTCAAAATCAGTTCAACTCTGGTGTCATTCCTCAAAAAATTTATCTTGACGACAAAATCAACTGGGTAAATAATTCATGGATATTGTATAAAAAGGCAAACAATTCAAAAATTTTGCAACTCGATTTCAGACGGAGCATCGCGCAGACGTATCAAAAGAATATGAGAATCCTCCCAAGGGAACGGGAAGACCATCCACTTCAAAGACTAGCATTTCTTTGAATAGAGTTCCCGACAATTTCAGATTTTTTTTTAATAGCCCGCGGCATTTTGTTATTGGGCAAGGGCCTCCCCCGTAAGGGGGGTTGTTGATCTACTCTCCCATAGTGATCAATCCTCGTGGGAGAGAGGTGCCGATAACGCAACTTTCGGGTCACCCATCCAAGTACTGACCGGAGCCAATGCTGCCTTAACTCTCCTGATAGTACGTGAACGGACGATGAATGACAATTTAAGATATGATAGCAAAAATCACTTCTTGACGACAATTCCAAATAAAAAAAGACGTCGCTGGGCCGGTGAAGGTTGCATCACATGCACAAGAACAACATGTGTTAGTCTGTGCATTGACTGCAATGTTATATTTCATACAAAAACTATGTAGAGCGCAAAAATAAAGAATACGAAAATAGCACTAGCTTTTCTTACAAAATTTTAAATGAGGCAGCCAAATGACCCAGCGTTACATATATGTAAGTCTTTTTTGGAAAAGCTAATAGAATGTTTTAAGTAAGAAGCCTGCTTTTGTGTTTGTGTAGTGTTGCTTACCGGATTAAAGCTGAAAAAAAAAGAAAGACAAAAAAAATTAATCCCTGTCATAATGGGTTAATGCAGACGACTCTCCAAATAACGGAAAAATGGTGTAGTGATCAGTCCCAAAGTATACCAATCGAGAGTAGAGAGCGGAAGGCGAAGAAGAGGTAGGCCGAGGAAGAGATGGGGTGACGAAGTGGAAGAAGACCTCAGAAAACTAAATGTCAGGAGATGGAGGACGAAAGCGCTGGAAAGAAGGGAGTGGAAAGTCGTGGTTGAGCAGGCCAAGGTCCTAAACGGACTGTAGAACGAAGGAGAAGATCAGTCCCTCTCTGTCAATCCCTTGAAGACAAAAATGGTACTTTTCACAAAGAAAAGGAAGGTTGGACCCTTACGTACACCTTTTTTATTTGATACTTCTCTCAGCTTTTCAGATAATGTCAAATACCTGAGAGTTATTTTTTTACAAACAGCTGAATTGAAAGAAACATTTCAAAGTTAAAACTAAAAAAGCATGCATGGCTTTCTGCGAGAAATATCCACTTCGGATATTCGCGAATACTTGAACTACTTGCAGGGCGAATACTTTACTATTTGTTGAATACTTTCCTGCAAGTTTGAAACAGATTTTTTGATATTCCACTGGAAATAAGTATAGATAATGTTACTTTGTTTGTTATCGTCTGAATCAAAATAAATATTTTGTAGTTAAAGTTACTATCCAACCAAACCATAAGCTTTAGTCTTCATGCAAATGCCATTTCAAATGCAAGTATTCAAAGTATTCGTAACACTTCACTGTTTATGCCAATGCTGAGCCAACCCAGCATATGGACATATTCATCTTTACCAACAGATCTAAATCATGGAACGGGTGCTGGAGTCTTCTCCGATGACCTTAACCTACGCCACATTAGGCAAAATTGCTACTGTCTTCCAAGCGGAGGTAGTGGGAATTACGCATGGTGCGAAAGCAATTCTTGAACGACAGATCAACAGATCTACAGTGACAGCAGAGCCGCTTTACTAGCCCTGGATAGTTGCAAAATTACCTCTAGGAGTGGTGCTGCAGTGCTGCGAAACTCTCGACGATATCTCAAAAGATAATGGTATTTCTCTTATATGGGTGAAAGGACATGAGGGAAACTGCGGCAATGAGGAGGTTGATGAGATTGCAAGACTGGCCTTTGAATAACATATTTGGGAACCAAAACCCATTATCCCTATATTCCTGAGGACATTAAACTTTATGCTATACCAAGAAACCCTAAAAAACTTAACACGAAGATGGGTGAACCGCGAAAGTTGTTCTCATTCAAGTGCTGCTATTAGTGCACCTTCGCCAAAGACAGCCAAATTTTGTGTCCCGAAAGAACCTGCGACTAGTTGTAGTTATCTTATCTGGACAATGCACCCTAAATCAACACATGCACAAGATGTAACTGGCAGCTCAAACTGGAGGATGCTACGGGCATAACGAGATGGGAGAACACGTCCTGTGTCACTATCCAGCTCTCGCAACAATCAGAGGATCCATGTTGGGAAACTTTTGGCCTGATATGGCCGAAATCAGCAACACCCCAGTGGCGGATGTCCTCAACTACATCGAAAAGATTGGATGACTTGGGTGATGCCCAAATTGAGAAGCTGCTGGTGAGGCAGTACAATGGGTCCACCTTTGTGGCCTAAGTACAAGTGAGGTAACTCACCCTCCCAAAATCTACAATGACAATGAGTTCCGGAATGGAACAGCCTAAATTCCAGTGGATTGAAATGCTATTATTATTATTATCTACGGATACAGTACTCACCTTTCCCTTATCAAAATGATCTATAATATTATAATAGAGAGCCTCTTTTAACTGTCTGTGGGTTTGTGAATCACTATATCGGTTACTTTTCAGTAAAGGGGGCAACATTTCGTCTGACCACTTCAATAAGTTACTGTGTAATTGTAAGGTGTAAGCAGCTTCAGTAAAATTGTCACACTCCAAGTGAAGATCACACAACTTGTTCACATAGCGTATATACATTTCTTTACGATTTATCTCTGAGTAGAAATCCTGGAACAATATTACCATCACAGCAATTGAACTTCCATCAAAATTAAGGGCACTTACCAACAAATTAACCGTGCAACTCATCCTGTTTTCCTTGTTTTCATCTGTTATTATACACCGGTATTCCAACAGCCTCTCCATCAGTCTTGTAACCATTTTAACAAACTTAACGCCATCATCTTTCATGGTTGTATGGTGACTGCAAAGCTCCACCATGATGTCGTGAAACAAATCTTTGAACTGCTCGTCCCCTCGGCCTCCTTCCACCAAAATGTCTAACTTTGCAATCATTTCATTCTCAAAATCACAAAAGTTGGCCTTTATGTGTGAAGAGTCCCTTTTGGTGTCACCAAAACTCTCTATTTCATACCGTGAGGAGTAAAACTCACACTGCATCATGTCAAAGAATATGGGAATGGTTGCTTTACGTAGTTCTGGCTCGGGAATCAAAGTCATTTCAAGAATGGACTCAACTAAGCTTGGAACAAACTGAATTTTATATTGCCCTAAAATTGACAACTCACAGTCAAGACTTCTTGAAGAAATTTTAAGAAATACCTAAATTGAACCACATTGAGCGTATTTCAAAGCCTGTTTCGCGCCTCATGTCCTTGTACCTTTTTATGATCCTCATGCGCTTGTTATGAGAAAAAGACTCCAATTGTAAAGCGGACTGTGTCATAAACGCAATAGCACAGTGAAAGAAGTTGCTCCAAGCTTGATTGTCAAACTTCTCAAAGAAATGGTCACGTATTGTGTGTGAAAAAAACCGCAGCGACTTTAAAATCACAGCATTCTGCAGCATGATCATCTCACACCAGTCAGATGGAAACACCGACTGGTTCACCAGCTCCTTGAACACCAAAAGTATTTCCATCAAGAAGTCCAGGATGTCAGTTCGGGTTGCAAAGTGGTTTATGTATCTCTCGTAGTGGTAATCTGTCATTTGGCGGAAAATATCTATCATAATTGCTACTAAATTTCCCTAAAAATGGATGAATTAGAAATATCAGAAGTTATTGCAGGGGGAAGTAAATCTTACTGCATACGGATTTTCTCTATCCATGTTAATATGGCTTTGGATTACTGTACGTAAGTCCACTAGCATGATTTCACTAATATCATGTACTGTTGCTCCTACATCGGACCGAAACAGTAGATCCAAAATATCGCTAAGTATCTTAATGCACAGTTCAACCTATACAATGTTACATACAACAAATTAATTTTATTTTGAAGAACATACAGTGAAGTAGATACAAACAAGAACCAGTGGATGTGACATTAGATTAGTAGGTAATTACTCATACACAGTAGATATGCATCAAAACTTAATACAAAGTTATTAATAAAATGAGCAACAAAGCTTTAACCATCCACCATTCACTTCAGTAGTGTTCATGTGCAGAAATCTAACACCCAAAAATATAGAATGTTGTATTAATAGTAGCGAGCTAATTACTCAGAAACTTTTAGGCTAGTATGGCCCCAACACAGAATTTTGTACAAAATTCTTAACAGATTTCTGTATTTTAAAATTCTGTATATTCATGCTGAAAATTAACAGAATTTTGTTTAAAATCTGCGTTGCAATTTTTAGTGTTCATCAATGATCACAGAGGGCTTAGAGGTAAATGTTTTATCAGGTGTTTACGCCGCCGCGTCGACGCTAATCCTGCCAACACTTAATATATCTTACAAACAGCAAAAAGGTACCCAAAATAAAGACCCTAACAAATCCACAAGATTCGTGATTATGTAAACAACATTAAACAGTTATTATGAAATTTTGATAGAACTCTATATTATCCACAGTCACATTACTATTTTGACAGTTTTCTCATAGATATGAAAGTAATTTTCACCTATTTACGCATGCGCATTTCACAAAAAAAATCTGGTTTGTGTCATATATGTTTTGCAGAATTTTGTACAATATTTTGTGAATAAAATTTGTAGAAAAGTGTGTGTCATGTCTAACTAGCCTTAGAGATCTGCATGCAAATTATACTTTACGGATAAAAGATCATGGCAAATACAACACCACTGTCGGTTTTCGCAAAAGAATCAAGTTGCTGAAAAATAACAATTAAAGTTAATTAATGAACTCAAAATTTCATGTGAAATCTAAAACAAAATACATCAGGTGTTCTATTTAAAACAACAAAGACCACAACAACTAAAAAATTAAGGTATCTCTCGAGTGAACAAAATTAAAACTTTGTACTGTTATGCTCTTTTGGTAGTACTCTCCATGCCAGTAATTTTTAAAATATTGTTTCCTTCTAAAAGGCAATTACTTAGTGTAGCTGTGGTTCTCGAATAATAATAATTAATTCAGTTTATTATAACTTAATTACAAAGCTTTAACAAGATGTATGATTTACGACGTAGAGACAATATTTAGGTGGAGATGAAGCAGGTAAACTCAAGTTGCCCTTAGTCTGCGTACATGTCATCAGTTCTTGGGTGACCTCGCACCTTACTACGTTTTTACAGCGAAAAATGAAATTATGCAACCCCAAAAATCTTAAACTGTATGTCACATAACACGAATTCGTTTTCAGAGCGACATGTGAACATAAAAAACAGGGCACGAATGCAAAGAAAACAAAATCCCTAGTATTTATGTAGTTTCGAATTTTACATAGAAACTATGAAATACGAATAAATATGATTTTACTCCGTAATTTAACAAAAAAAAACAAATTTTTTAGTTTTTTAGTATTGGCAGTATCAATACAAAATAACAAGTAATTGATGACGTACACGTAGACTAAGAGCAACTTGACTTTCGGGGACGACCATTGTCTTGTGGCAAGTTGATATTGCAGAAATATTAGGGATCATGGAAAGTTATCAACAAGTTGTTGTCAGTAGGTACAGAAAAAAAAACTGTATCTGAAGAAGGCAAATGTGGATTGTAAATTTTTTAAATGTACAGTAGACGCCTGGTTGTCGGAAGCGTTGGATTATCCGAAACGAGTCTAACAATCAATTTCGCCGTATTATCCGAAATGATTTTAACCAGACGCCGCATTTTGCGAAATTAGACTTATTTCCTTCCTAGAAGTAATAAAATTTGATTTCGCCCCGCATTTTCTGCATCGCAATTCCTAGAAGTAATAAAATTTGATTTCTCCCCGCATTTTCTGCATCGCATTTCCTAGAAGCAATACAATTTCATTTCTCCCCGCATTTCCTAGAAGTAACAAAATTTGATTTCTCCCCGCATTTTCTGCATCGCATTTCCTAGAAGTAATAAAATTTGATTTCTCCCCGCATTTTCTGTAACAAAATTTGATTTCTCCCCGCATTTTCTGCATCGCATTTCCTAGAAGTAATAAAATTTGATTTCTCCCCGCATTTTCTGCATCGCAATTCCTAGAAGTAATAAAATTTGATTTCTCCCCGCATTTTCTGCATCGCAATTCCCAGAAGAAACAAAATTTGATTTCTCCCCGCATTTTCTGTAACAAAATTTGATTTCTCCCCGCATTTTCTGTAACAAAATTTGATTTCTCCCCGCATTTTCTGCATCGCATTTCCTAGAAGCAATAAAATTTCATTTCTCCCCGCATTTCCTAGAAGTAACAAAATTTGATTTCTCCCCGCATTTTCTGCATCGCATTTCCTAGAAGTAATAAAATTTGATTTCTCCCCGCACTTTCTGCATCACATTCCGTAACAGTAATAAAATTTGTTCTGGTTTCGACTACGCCGAGAAGATTTTGCAAGTATGCATGTAGAGACTTGCCATCAACTGTAAGAGCTTCAGTTTCTAAAAACAAGGATAAAGTGAAGGTGAATAAACGCAAACGAAAAATTGTGACGAATGTCCAAAAACTTGCAGCTGTTCACCATCCGAAAAAAAGAGAACTATTAAAATCAATAGCTGATTATTATGCCACTGTGGCGGAATGGCGGAAGAATCGCGAAAAAATAGAACAGTGGAACAGTGTCTTAGCTTGATCCGATTTAAAACGAAAAAGCATGAAAGCAAGTGAATACAACAGAATTTCAGTTCCGTCAACAACGCGATAGGGGAACTCCAATCTCAGGCCCAATTTTACAGCAAAAGGCCATAAGTATCAGTAAAGATCTCTCAGTATTAGAAGCACCGGACACATTTACTGTGAGCTACGGCTGGTTGGGAAGATGGAAAAAAGGCACGGGCACAGTATAAGAAATCTAAACATTTGTAGTGAAAAATTTTCAACAGATATGTCAGCTATTGATTCTTCCGTGCTGCAACCGATGAACCAAGTTAAACGCAATTGTCGCGCTCTTTTGGAAGACATACTACAGCAAATCGATGACAATAGCAGTCTCATAAGTTGTTTGAAACAAATAAATTTGAAGACCGTAGTGTATTGGAGCACAGATGCATGGAATCATGTTAAGTGCTCTACGCTTCAAAAATTCCGGTCAAAAATTATTGAAAAAGATGAGAATCAAACAATAATACCGGCCGAAGACGATCTTGCTGAAAAAAGTTTACATGGAATTATCACAGTGATTGAAGGATATGAGAATGTGACATCAGATGAGGTTGAAAACTGGGTTAGTGGCGACGATCTGGAGGAAGAGTTAACAAATGTTGAGCTCATTGGAATTGTGGATGACCGGCGGGAAAACCAACAGGAGACTCAGATTTAAATGAGATAGAAGATGAAGTTCCTAAAATGTCCCAGGCTGAAGGAATGAAGGTTCTTGCATATGTTGAACAACCCATTGCAACCGCTAGTGATGTCTTGCTTATAAAACGATGAAGGGATATTGCTGCCAAAAACACAAGAAATGTGTTTAAGCAAACAACTATTAATTCATTTTTTAATATTTTAAACTGAGGTATGTGAAAGTATGTTAAAAGTAGTGAACGAGCCAACTCTAGGTAAACAACACTGATATCAAGCAGTTACACGTGCGAAAAAGGTGCTACTTTATAGCAAAAATTTTTAATAAGACTGACTTTTCTACAGTTTGACAGATTCTTCTTGGTTAACTGATTTTTGTTGCTGAATTTTCCCAACATGTAATGTGCAAATTAAAAAACAATCAATTTTTGCTTGAAGTAACTTTTTTATATTCCTCAATTTTTCTGGCGGTTTAATTTACCTTATAATAATATTTCATATGATGGCTCTCAAGCAAATTGCTCTATTTAAACAAAAATTTTATACAATCCTAAATACTAAACTCTATTTGTTAAGCATTGAGCTAGAACGTCAACAAACGCGCGTGTTTGACTCACCCGAGCGCGCGCTGTGATTGGTCTACGCTAGATAACGCTAATCCCTCATTACTTAAGGAGTAATTGACGCTCAAAACCTTCTGACGGCGCGAACGTTAATTTAGAAACGCAAGGAATATTACGTAAATACACATCCGGTAAATCAACGCACCTGTCAAGCGTTTGTTTACGTTCTAGCTCAATGCTCAACAAATAGAGTTTAGAAAAATCTACAAAGTAGACCAAAGATTTGATATATTTGCATTTATTTAAAAAATATTATTAGGCAACATATTTAATTGGATGAAATTAAAGTAAAAATACTAATGGTGATATTTAATATCAGAATCACTATTTAAAAAATCTATAAAAAAATAACAACCATATAAATCTGCTGGTTTTAAAAATTAAATCACCATTAATTAATATTTTTCCCAAAAAGTAAATGAGTAAATTTTGCTTTAAATTTTACAATACCACCATACAAGTCAGTTCATATCATAGTATGTAATTTTAATGTCACATTCACTTGTTTATGTTCATATTCCTATAATGAATTACAAAAGACAAAAAAATGAGTGCAACAACAATTCACCTCTTCAGAATATCCTCTGTGCTGATTAAGGCAATGTTGGGTAGCACCCAGTACTCGAGCCACCTTGGCCACCGAGCGAAACTGTCTGCGGCCCTCCTGTCGCCCCATTCCAGTTCCCTACAATACCCGGGGTACAACTACACTACTACATTGTTAGGTAAAACACATCTGCCTGGTAATTATTGCTAGCAAATACTATTAATAAAAAATCCAAAGGCCCTTCCCACAATACATTTAATCCGTAAAAAAAAATAGTGAGCATGCAAGTTAGTGTTTAGTTCCTTGTTAGAAGTATTGATAGAGAATTTCACTTCTAGATATATACTATATTCTCATAGGATTTCCATTATATCTTGGCATTTATTTCGCCCTCTACCTCTATCCAAGGTCTAAATTGAAAATAAAATTAACACTGCCATGCAAAACTAATAATTTTCATTTTAAAGTGTTTCATACAGTATAACAAAATATTTAAAATCACATTAGCTTTCATCTCAAATTATCAAGAAATCGAACAGAGTCTTCCTTTCATCTAAAACAGAGCCTTCCCTAGTGTTTCTATTATTTAAATTTGGTTTGCACTATTTGGGCTAAGTTAAAGACAAGATATAATTGAGACTATAAATATTAGGCGAATGTCAAATCACAAAATAACCTCATTAAAATGCAGCCAAATTAACCTTTCAGTATTGCTGATAAAAAACACGGTGTTCTAAATTAAGTTAGATCTGCATCAACTACTTAACATTATTTAAAGAATTCTGAAGAATTGCAAATTTACTATTTTATAGATAAACATTCTATGCAACAGCAATGTTTAATTACTTCCTTGTTACTAAATAATTTTACTTTAGATGAATTCGATTCAACTATAATCCTTTTTAAAACGTCCAAACCTATACATACCTGAAAAAATTAATTAATTCTATGTCATCTCTAACAAAATATTCTTTACAGCCATACATTTATTACTTAACTGTAAATCTAGATTCAAAAGACCACCAAAAATGTTTATTTACAGAAATTTCAATATCTAAAGTCTCAAAGTTTGTTGATATACAGTGGGATTGTAAATGATTGAGGCTAGTTTGAATTTACCGCCATAAGAAATTATTGTCGTGTTGGTAGCAAATACAGTAAACCTGTCAGCTGTTTATTTCTCATCAGTGGCGTCTAAAATAGGGATATATATTAATTGTTAATAACGATTTTAATCAATAGTTTTATCTTTTTAATTAAAACAATTAATACACAATAAGCTTAGAATTTCGTCTTAACAATAAGTGAAAATATTCCAAATTAATTTACAATATTTTACAACAATTGTTCAAAATGCCCAGCAGAAATCATAAATACGGCGACCATGAAATATGTATTTATAAAAAGCCCCGCCCCTATATGGATTACCACAACCAACATGTGAAATACACTAAAATTTGTGGCGGTAAATTCAAACTGTCCTCAATCATTTACAATCACACTGTAGTTCTGTTGTGTACAACCAAAAATACATTTAGTTTAGCTTACACTTTATTCTAATCGTATCTACTGACTTCATCAGCACGGCCCAAAAATGTAAAAAACAAATTCAGTAAGACCTAAAACACGTCAGTGTTTGATTTTTAGGTTAGATTAGATTAAATTTGGTTAGCCTAAAAAATATTCAAAGCATTATAGAATAGGTTGGATCAAATTTAACCTAATTGAACTTAGTCTAAATAACAGAGCAAAAAATTGTAAATATGTTAGGTTAAGTTTGAGTGTGCTAAATTTTAATTTTATTGGGAATAGAATACAATATTCAATTTAGGTTAGGTTATGGTAACCTAATCTAAAAAAATTATAACAAGCAAGGCTCGAGTTAAGTTAAGAAACATCAAACTTACCATAAGCTTGATGTGTCTTAACCTTAATTCGAGCATTGGTTGCTTTTTTTGGGTTAGGTTATGCTAACCTAACCTCAAAAAAATATTTCAGGTAGTGTAATCCAACATACTTTTTTCTATATATTTGCAATAATTTTTTTAGGTTAGGTTATGGTATACTAACCTAAAAACTTGAAATAATTTTTTTAAGTTAGGTTATGGCAACCTAACCTAACCTAAAAGGCATACATTTTTCAAGTAGATAGAAAAATGTATGCTTTTTAGGTATTTTTCAAGTATATAGAGAAATGTATGTTAGATTACCATAACCTAACCTAAAAAAATTATTTCAAGTATATTGTATTATTGTATTGTAGTATTAAAAATGTATGTTGAATTACACTAAATTTATCTTTAGTTATGTAACAGTTTTGAGCACATCGTCATACACTTGTCATGTTAAAATGATTAGGTTTTGAGGTTATGTCAGTTGCAGGTTGGTAGTTATCCAAGGTTAAAAGTTGACTGTGTATTATAAAAGAGATTTAAATTTCTTATTGTTTTCTGTTTTACTTTTATGAAATTAATATAATCAAAGCATCTTGGAACATGTCGCACCGGATAGATTTAAAAATATTTTAGTTAGGTTAGAGTAAACTTTGCACCTTTTCCACCACACCACATTATTAAAATAATTAACAAGTTTAGAATTTCTTGGGTCAAAACTGAATTGCATAATCTTTCCGGTAAGGTTAGGACACACTTAATTTAATATAAAATTAAAATGTTGTATTTTTTTAACCATACCTAATTTCAATTCAAATGTTTTGAATTAAATTAGAGTAAACCTGCTTACAACAAATTAGGTTAATTACTATAATATAACCTACAAAAATTATATTTAATGGGTTCTATCAAATTTAATATCAATTTTTTGGGTGAGCTAGAATAAACTTAAACTAATCCAACCTAAAATTGTTAGTTGTTTTTGCACCCTTTCTACATTTGAATTTGTTATCAACATGTTCAGTTTTTAATTCCTACCCAATTAAGTTAATTACACTAATTAGACCTTAGTTAGTGATATTTAGTTTAGTTGATTTGCTAAGTGCATTAGTCACTATGCAACATATAAACAACAAAAATTGTTACAGCAGCAAAATTTTACATTGCCATACTCATAAAAGTAAAAAATTAACACAAATAAATGTTGCTAATAAAAATTTGGAACACAGTACATGCAAACTTAAAACATTTATTCTAACCTTCTGAATAATAAATATTCCATGCTCAAGCAAACAACAAAATGCACGACACAAAACACATATACGAAGAAAAAGCCAAACAGGTAGCCTTACATCAAAATGCACCAACAATACCTTGAGAGAAATCAATAAGATATCAAGAATAGTATAGAAGAAAAGAGGGTAGAGATCTGCGAAAATTTGTTAGATGCCTCGTGAATAGTATGTTCGTGACAGTTCTCGGTGGCCAAGACAACTGTGAGCAGAAATAGAAATTATCAATATCTGTTTTCAAATGGTCACAAAAAAACGAAATTTGAAAACAGATATAAGCCCATTCGCCCTCTCTGAGGACTCTGTGCTACAAATGCGACATGACATAACGAAGACAAGAGGTTAAACAAACATGTGCATAAAATATATGTGCGACAACATCACATTGCAAAATATGCTGCTCTGCTAATATGTACACTGTACAATATGTAAATAGTGTAACAATAATATGAATAAAGGTATTGTGCTGCGATACATATTTTAAAAAATGTAAATAAACAGTTTGATGAATTAACATTAATTTAAAGCCAAGCAAAGCTGTAACGTATAAACAAAACACTTACCTCTTCAGAGGTCTCAAATAATACTTTTATTTGTTTTGTAAAAACCGGCAGCAAAATCTGACGACACTCGGGGTACAAAAATAACTGGCTATGGACGATTTCATTTACAGTCATCATCTTCTGCTTTGTCAGTCTATTTGGAGGTATATTCTTCAGAAGGTCACACAATATAATACTATAAAAGACAGTTTTTCATTAACAAGACACTGTAAATAGATAAAATTATATTATAATCAATATTGTACAGTAATTAGTATTAAAGTAATAATTTCAGCTACTTTTTCACATACATTTAATTGAAGGCCAACATTAAATGTACTTTTTTATAGTAATGTCATTCATGCAAACCCAATTCTTTGGTCACTAAGCTAACACCAAAAACAAATTAACCACTCTAGTGTTTACATAATTCAATAAACCACAACTTGGTACTTTAACAAGGTGTTCATATTGTACATTTGAAGGTACCAATGCAAGATGTATAGGATTAAATGTTTATATTTCTGGACTTTTCTTTACCCTTTTTTACAATGATTACTGCTTAGAACTATCTAAGTTTAATGCTGTCAAACAAAGACGAAGACGAATCAAGCGCACACACATAGATACAGCAGGCAGGCTGATTGAACAAATAATAGCTGCAAGGCTAGTAGAAGAAATAGAAAACCAAGCAGATCTACCGTGTAGACTGTTTGGCTACAGAAGGGGTAAATCAACGATAGATGCAATAGAAGAAGTAGTTAAAACAGCTGAAACAGAGATGAAAGCCCTTAAAACAAGAGGCGTATGTGCCCGGATAATGTTAGACATTAAAAATGCCTTTAACTGGGTGTCAAGGCGGCTGATAGTGAAAAACATAAGGAAAAGGAACATATCAAAATACCTCGGAGAAATCATAGCAAGCCAGGAGGAAAATATATGACGAAAAGGGGAAAACATAAAATAGTAGGGTATGTACCACAAGCATCTATACTGGGGCCATTCTTATGGAACATGATGTACGAAGGTGTTCTAAAATTAAACCTACCAGAAGGATCTTAGGTCATAGCATAAGCAAATGATCTGGCAGCAGTAATTGTTAGGAAAATGGAAGGAGAATTAATAGAAACTATAAACAAAGTGATGAGGGCCGTGGATGGAAATGGCTGGAAGACAACAAACTAGAACTGGTTGCTCAGAAAATTAAAGCAGTCCTACTGATAGGACGGAAAAGAATAAAAGGAGTCAGATTCACAATAGAGAAAACAAAAGAAGAGTAATAAATGCAGTAGTGCAATCAATAATATTATATGGAAGCACGATGTGGGGAGAAGCCCTGAAAAAGAAGCGCAATCAAGACATGATTAACAGCATGCAGAGGATATTTGCAATCAGAATTGCAGGGGATATAAGACAATTTCAACAGAAGGTAGCGTGGTACTAGCAAGAGTTATCCTCCTGGAGCTGATGTGTCAAGAAAGAAAAGAGAGGAGAAATCGGGAGAGGTTCAGCAAGAAAGAACTACGAGAAACGACAATGGCTCATGGCAAAACAAATGGGGAAACAGCGAAAAAAGTCAATGGACCCACACACTTATGTGGAACATCAAAATCTGGATAAATAGAAAAGAGGGAAGGATAGACTACTACGTAACACAATTTTTAAGCAGACATGGGTGTTTTATGAAATACCTTAAAAAATTCAAAATAAGATAAGAAGGGACATGCATGTATTGCAACAATGAAGACGACGCAGAACACACGATTTCCTGGTGTCAAAAATGGCAGAAAATAAGACAGACTACGAATAGAGAACTGGAAAGACAAATAAAGACAAACAATATAATAGAACTGATGACTGAAAACAGAGAGAATTGGGAAATAATCAAATGCAGTCTATCACTATAATACTATACTTTTTCAGAGTTAGGTGTTTATAGGACAATTTAATTAAAATTTTGGATAAACTACTCAAAAATGAATAGGCATATTGTAATATAAAGCATATACGAGGTGTGTAAATTAAGTAATGAGACCGATTGTTTTCAATTTTTAACTCGAATAAAATTACAATTCTGTCTCCTTCAAAGTAACTGTCTTGGAAAGCTACATAGCGCTGGAGACTGTTCTTCCACTCCTCATAACAGTGCTAGAACTCTGATGCTGGAATAGCTTTGAGCTGGCCGGTTACAGCCGTTTGAATGTTTTCCAGTGTTCCAAAATGACTTCCCTCGAGCTGATTTTTCAGTGTCCGTAAGGGAAAAATTCACAAGGACTCAAGTCAGGCGAATAAGGAGGCTGAGGAACCACAGGAATGTTCTTACTGGCCAGAAAATTGTTTATTGAAATTGCTGTGTGACAAGGCGCATTGTTGCGCATTTTCATGCAGTTTTTTCTCATCCCCAATTCATTGATCAAAATCTGATGAACGGTGGTGTGAGTCAAATTCAACTCTCTCCGATCATTCTGACTGTCAACCGACGATCTGAACGCACAACATCCCTGACTCTGTTGACATTTTCATCGGTTCTTGAAAATGAAGGCCTTCCGCTGCGAGGTTCATCTTCAATCGATTCACATACTTCTGAAAATGCCTTACACCATCGAAAAACCTGGGCCCTTGACAAAACACTGTCTCCGTAGGCCTGCCAAGGTCTTGCAAAAGTTGCCATTGCACTGTGCCCAAGTCTGAAGCAAAGCCTGATAGCACATCACTGCTCGAAATTGATGTCACTCCTTTTCAGACCGCACTAGAAAAACCTGTTTCACGAAAAAAATCGCTATGGACAACCAAATGACTCTAGCGAGTTCAAACTCGTACTGAAGGCGTATCACATGTTCACCTGCCGCCCCTTCCACTTCCGCGTTCCCAGTGTTGCCAGATTGAACGCTAAGCTACCAATCTCAAACTTAATTTACAAACCTCGTATGTTGGTATTTGGCGGCTAATGGTCGTCTATTATTGATACTTAGAGCAGGCGGCAATATTTGATGTTTAAAACAAAAACAATCGAATCCAGTTGCAACTGTTTAACCGTTTTAGTGTCAAGTCGAGTTTGTGTGTTTGTACTGAATAATCTTTCCTGTCTTCTTAAGATCTTTTTTGTTCATTGTTTTTTAATTCGTGTTTTACATTTGTGTTCTTAATAATAAACAACAATGCAGAGAAACCATTTAACAATAGAACAACGAAATTTAGCCGTTGCTGTGCACCAAAGAGGAGATCGCCAGGTCGACATTGCTGATATGTTAGCAACCACGCGGAGCGTAATTTCACGTGCCCTTTCGCGCCTTAGAGAAATAGGTAGAACTGCAATAAGGTCTGGAAGTGAATCTTTTCGCGTCATAACACCTCGTGAGGATCCACTTCTTATAATTAATGCAAGAATGCACCCCTCTTCAACTGCTCGACATCTACAGCAAGTTCTCCAGAATGTCACAGGAAATCAAGTCAGACCAAACTGTGAGAAATCGATTGTTTGACGTAGGATACCCCATACCGCCCCCTGAGAAGTCCTGCAAGAACTGTGACTCAATGAAGACACCGGGTGGAATGGTCAAGACGTAGGCTTCAAGAAGCGTCATCATGGGATGATATTCTGTTTTTGGATGAGTGCAGATATTGTCTCAGCAATGATAGCCAGCGTCAAAGAATATATGGTAGTGCTGGATATCGTACTTTACCTCAGTATACCCAACCAGTTTTTGCCTTTGGTGCTGGTGGTTTTAGTGTATGGGCTAGAAATTCTTTAGGATGGCGTACTGATCTCCATATCTTTAATGGTACACTCATGGGCCAATGTTTGCCCAAGAGATCATTATGGACCATGTTCTGAACTGTCGCAACGCTGCTGGACGTCGGACGGGAATATTTTGTTTATCTTGACGACGTGCTCGGATTGTTTTAGAGATGCTTCGAGATGAGGAAATAAACCATATTGCTCTTCCTCCGCTATCTCCAGACCTTAACCCCATCGGGCATGCATGGGATCTTCTGCAGAGACAGCTGGATCATCATAATCCAAGGCCTACTACTGTGCAACAGCTGAGGGATGTATTGCCGGTACTGTGGTATCAAATTCCACAAGAACATATTGATAATCGCATTGAGAGAATGCCAGCAAGGCGCAGAGCAGTTGTTACTGCCAGAGGAGGTGCCACGTGGTATTAGAATTTAATAAATTTAAATTAAGTGAAAAGAGACAATAATGATTTTCATTATAATATTGTTAAATTTCTTCTTTAAACGTATCTTTTGTTGTAATTTTCATGTTCATTACTAAAAAGACGTTACATTTTGTTGTTTTGGTAGTTTATAATTATAAACGCAATTGGTGTTGCCTTTAAGTGTTGTTGGGTACGCTGATAGAATCGCTCTAACACGTACCGTACTTTAATATAAAAAACAACAACTATAATTGAATTTAAGTGTATTTAAATTCTGGTTACAGACAAGCACGTGCTCCCGCTTTGAGAGCCACAAGACATCTGACTTCTAAGCACTAGAAGCCTAGTTTCGCAAGTTTATTCAAAAACGAGACGCTACAAGTGTCTTACACTGCAATATCCCTATTCATTTTTGAGTAGTTTATGATTTGTGCCAGATATTATTTTGAATTGCGAGGGGAATTTTTTATGTTATCTACCTAGGTATGGAAACAAAATGCTATTGTGATAATGTTATTATGTTATGTTATGTCTCTGTGGCATTTTAGAGTGTATCCTCCAAGTTTGATACAACTCGCTTAAGATTTGTCATTTCTGTATAGAGTTAGAGCTGCAAAAATGAATGATTTAAAATTTTAAAAAGAAGTATTTTGTAGAGTTATCAAATGAATGTTTTTTTCGAAGGCATAGCGTTATTAGAAAAAAGTTGGAATAAGTGTGTAAGCGTTAATGGTTCTTATGTTGCAAAATAAAATTTTGTTTGTTCTCTAACTTGTTTCCTTCATACTTTGGTAGATAAAATAAAAAACTCCCCTCGTACCATTAAAATATTTAAACTTTATATTCTCTCTCACAAATTAGTTGCATTTGTGTAGTGAAAAAGTAGCTTCTTGAATTTCTACTGTAGTTGTTGTGTTTTTCTAGGTCACTACTGCTACAAACTTGCTCCTTTAAACAATTACAAAGCTAGTAGTAGCATGCTACTTCCCAACCCCTAACAATATTATACTAGAAGCACCTACATGTACATCAATCAGCCTTTACATACCTCAATCGTTTAGGGTTAAAAACATTCAAAATGTCTGGAATCGTGCTGGGTAAATACTTCAAACATGCCCCCTGTTCTCTGAGCAACGTATCTGAAGTCTGGCACATCATGGTTACAATACTTTGTAGTAATCCTTGCAGGCTTTCCTCGAAATCATCGTCATTCACGTCCGGGTACAATTCGCAATACAACAAGCGAGAACGGGCTACAAACCTCATTATATACTGTAAGGCCTTCATTGCTTTGAATAGAATATTGTCTTTTGCTATTGAGACTATTGAAATGGCGTTGTCTACCAAATTTTTTATTACTACTATTAATTTACTGAAAAGAAAAAACATAAAAAACAATTAATTTAAGCAGCAAATTCTTTGTAAAACTTTAAAGATCATATAAAAATGTACCTTCAGTTTTGAAACTAAGAATAACTTGGGGAATTCCCTACTTTAAAATATTCTAGCACAGTGGATCTCAAACTTTTTACATGCTTAAGCATTTTCTTAGCGGACTCTTGGACCCCCAGAAACGGTCTCGTGCATCACACAAGTACCACACTGTGAGAAACATTAACCTATTGCATTTTAGCACTGAACAGTAAACCATACAAACCAAATTTTACCATTTACATTTTTTAAAATGAACCCGTATTGTTTGCAGTTCTCCCTAAATCCGAACTTTTTTTTATCAATCCTAGTGTTTTGTGTAATTACGTAATACATTGGAGAGTATACCACTGCAATTGTGTTGCAATTTTGTCACAAAATTCACAGGATTAAAGAAATTGACAATATCTCTACATAACTTGTTAGCTAAAACTTTACCATTCGGTTTATGAAAATAATGAAACAGTTAATTAACCAAAGTTCATTCTAACCTAACTTTAATCTTGCATAACTGAACGTGAACTTAACCTAACTTTGATCTTGTCTAACTGAACTTCAACTTAACGTAACTTTAATCTTGTCTAACTGAATTTCAACCTACTTCAATTCAATTAATTTTAGCCCCATTTAATGTTAACCTAATTTAACTTTGGTTTAACTCAACCTAATCTAATCTAACTATTCCAATGGATGAATTTTTCTCAATTGATTCAAGTAAACGGTGTCTATTTTCTTACCTATATGCAAGTGTTGCACTGAAACTTTCCTTAATATACAAATCTAGTACGGGTTCGAAGTGCTGGTACTTCCAATCATTGCTAACTAAGCTAATAATATGCAACAAACAGTCAAAAACTAATTCATCGTACACATCCGATTCTGGATTATCCATCAAAATGTTAAAAAGAGCATCCAATATATCTTGCAGAAATTTCACGACCTCTTCTCCATCAACCTTCATGAGTGCCAAGAGAGATTCCCTCAATGTCTCTTTGTGCGTTACCCAGTTTAAGAGCCCCAGTAAATCAACTGTAACAACAAATCAATATGGTGTCACATTTTCCAACAAACCAAAGTATATACTTACCGTTTTGTGTAAGTTTAGTTGAACAAATATTTGTAGATATAGAAAAACTATCTTTTGTACTAAGGCACAAACCAGCAGTCTGAGGTTTCTGGTTGTCTTTTAAATCGTCAGGGGTGGATGGAAGTTTAAAGTAATCTAAACTATTCTCGTCAAACTTTTTGTAGTCAATTTTGTACACAATTAGATTGTGCCGGGCATTTTCCAATGTTGTGCCATTTTCTTGCATAAGTTTCACGTATGACATCGCAAATGGCTTCTCACTCTTGTCTTTCGCTTCATTCGAGGATCTATGCTTGAAGACAAACTTTAGGTGACTACTTCTAAATTCTTCTATAGGTATGGCTACTTTGAACGTTTCATACCACTGGGGTTTATCTTCATGGTAGTATATCACAGACCGATATTCATTTAAGGGTGCCACACCTCCTCCTAATGATATTACACCCTGAAATTGTTTATAAAGTTATATCTAGATATCAGTAAAATTAAATCAATTTTTATCATGTTTTCACACTGCTGGTGCAAAAAAGCTTGATAAACCTTACAATATATTTTAAAATCGAAGAAAAATATCTATATGTCTATATATCTTTTCCAAAGGAACCAAAGATTTCACAAACCACCTAAAGATTTATTAGGTTATAATAAAAAATACTTTGGTGTATCTGGTGGCATTAAAAAAATTATTATAATGTTTCCAAAGGAAACAAAGATATCACAAATGTTCTAAAACCACCTAAAGATTTATTGGGTTTTAGTAAAACATAATTTTTTGGCTAGAAATCCAAGTCTGGTGATATTAAAAAAATTATTATAATCTTTACAAAAGAAATGAAGGTATCACAAATATTTTATAACCACCTAAAGATTTATTGGGTTATAATAAAAAATAATTCTTTGGCTAGGAACCCAAGTCTGGAAAAAAATTATTATAATGTTTCCAAAGGAAATGAAGATTTCACAATTCTTTTACAACCACCTAGAGATTTATTGGGTTATAATAAAAAATAATTCTTTGGCTAGAAACCAAAGTCTGGTGGTATTAAAAAAATTATTATAATCTTTCCAAAGGAAAGGAAGATTTCATAAATATTTTACAACCACCTAAAGATTTATTGGGTTATAATAAAAAATAATTCTTTGGCTAAGAACCCATGCCTAGTGGTATTAAAAAAAATTATTATAATCTTTCCAAAGGAAACAAAGATATCGCAAATCTTTTACAACCACCTAAAGATTTATTGGGTTATAATAAAAAATAATTCTTTGGCTAGGATCCCAAGTCTGTTGGTATTAAAAAAATTATTATAATCTTTCTAAGGCAAACAAAGATTTTGCAAATCTTTTACACCACCTAAAGATTTATTGTGTTATATTAAAAAATAATTCTTTGGCTAGAAACCAAAGTCTGGTGGTATTAAAAAAATTATTATAATCTTTCCAAAGGAAAGGAAGATTTCATAAATATTTTACAACCACCTAAAGATTTATTGGGTTATAATAAAAAATAATTCTTTGGCTAGGATCCCAAGTCTGTTGGTATTAAAAAAATTATTATAATCTTTCTAAGGCAAACAAAGATTTTGCAAATCTTTTACACCACCTAAAGATTTATTGTGTTATATTAAAAAATAATTCTTTGGCTAGAAACCAAAGTCTGGTGGTATTAAAAAAATTATTATAATCTTTCCAAAGGAAAGGAAGATTTCATAAATATTTTACAACCACCTAAAGATTTATTGGGTTATAATAAAAAATAATTCTTTGGCTAGGATCCCAAGTCTGTTGGTATTAAAAAAATTATTATAATCTTTCTAAGGCAAACAAAGATTTTGCAAATCTTTTACACCACCTAAAGATTTATTGTGTTATATTAAAAAATAATTCTTTGGCTAGAAACCAAAGTCTGGTGGTATTAAAAAAATTATCATAATCCTTCCAAAGGAAAGGAAGATTTCACAAATATTTTACAACCACCTAAAGATTTATTGGGTTATAATAAAAAAATAATTCTTTGGCTAGGAAGCCAAGTCTGGAACACTGCATACTAAATAAGGCTTACCGGTATTGCAACTCCTTTCTCATTACAAACTTTAACGACAAGCTCCACATTTTTATCACTAGTTTTGTTTCCTTTGGTGAATTCCCCACTCACTATTGTCAAGTATAGATCATTTCGTACATCACCTGGCAGAATAACTTCGGGAAAGCCCATTTTTCTTGCAATCGAAATGTTACCTAATACTAGATGTGGATTTT
>JABXWE010004892.1:0-35143 GCA_014611495.1 Limonius californicus
TTTTTCTTGTGGGGAACTTTAAAAGCATTTGTGTATGCAGTGGAAATTGATACTCGAGAGCAACTTCAGCAATGAATAAATGAAGCTGTTATAATGATTCGACAAAACAATATGCTTCAAAATCTAATAATCTCATAATACGTAGATGTATGAAATGCATAGAAGTTGGGGGTAGCCACTTTCAGCAATTGCTGTAATTTACAAAATAAAAATTAATTCAAAAATGCAAGCAGCACATCAAAATTAGAATATTACCATGAAGGAGGTCTAGTATGCCTGTATACAATCTCCTTAGGTTCCATATTAAATCAAGTGCATTGCTATGTGAATCGCAGGCGACTTTACACACAGCTCAGTATGACTGACCACACAGTGTTCCTAAGTTTACAAAAGTTTAATTAAGAATTCTTCAAAAAGTAAACGTTTTCGAGCAAAACGCTTGTAGAATTTTTCGCTCAGTTTTTGATGTAGAATCACGTGATGTACTTATTTTCCGCCATTTAAGATTCACCCTGTATATTATTTTGACCATATACACCACCCTTTAATACAGTAAGTATTAATAATCTTGTGCTTCCAATTGTGTTGCATATGTTTACTAATTGTTTCGTGATTAATTACAAGTTTTTGAAAATAAGTTTTCTTCCTAAGAACTATACCATAAAACTCATAACATGCATAGTAGAAATGAAACAAATAAGTGTTGCTATCATTTCCATCGTGACAAGCTTAAACTTCCTCTTTCTGCATTAGT
The DNA here is from genome assembly GCA_014611495.1 of Limonius californicus. Classification (NCBI taxonomy): domain Eukaryota; kingdom Metazoa; phylum Arthropoda; class Insecta; order Coleoptera; family Elateridae; genus Limonius; species Limonius californicus. Next base: position 755 of record JABXWE010004892.1, read on the forward strand.
GACCTCTGACCTTTGGCACATGAAGTGAAGAGGCAGAATCTGTTGTACTTTGTAATCTATAATCACATTTTGGATCATTGTGGTTTCATTAAACAGACATTTTTATTTAGGGAATGTGGTGGGTCTTCATAACAATAAATAATTATTTCCATTATCAGAAACACAACCAATTTACACTAATTACTAAAGTTTATGTACTGAACTGCCCAAGGCTCCATTATGATAAATTCGTAATCAACCAACTACAAGCTAATTATAAACTTTACGTATTATATTTTGTCATTGCGGTTTTTACATTTGCAATTCACTGACCTTCAACAGCTGTTCTCCATTGATAATCGCGGACCTACGTTTTACGGTCGACATAACTATACTTTTAACTATAATAATTAATATTTACACAATTTCCTTATATCTTCGCTCTTATCATATTGGGCAAAAATGTACGATAATGCTTCAAATAATAAGCAGCAATTACAAATAATTTTTATACATCACCTTCGTTTATAATTAATACTCCTAATTAGTACATTTTTTCGTGTAATTTCGTAGAAATCTATTATTATAATATGAAATTTTAGAGTCGTAAAAAAGCAGACCATTCATTGCATCACGCCTTATTTTATTTAAATTCATAATAATTAGTAAATCAATTGAAATTATTATATTTATTAATTAAAGTAACTGACTCCCTACGCCACAATGACATGCTGAAAAGTTTAACCCTTTCGTGACTAGATGTACTTAATATTGTCAAAGTCCAAATACGATTATGTAATACCTAGTAGCCAAGCTTCCAAACATGGATTGTTGCAAAGTTAAATTTCCCGCTAATAGACTTTACAACGCAGCATTTCATCAAGGCTGAATCGCGCTGTGTCTAGATGAACACGTGAAGGGAATCTACAATTAAAAGCAATTACGTATTGAACGAGTTTTTTCCACTCCTTTCCCATAAAGTTGTATCAAGATTTGTGAGCTGTTCATAAACGTGGTAAGTATGAAAAAAACCAAATCTAAAAAATTAAGAATTGGATTCGAAACCGGCCGAGGTCGGCGAGATTTTTCTAGCGGGGAAAAATCTGAACGTGGGCTTTCTGTCGGATAAGAAGTAAGCCGTAGGTCCCGTACAACTACAATGTGCAACATGTTAAAAATTACTACTGCGGTTGAAACTACTCCAGATACGTAAAATTCATAGTTAGGGCGTAGAATAAGCCAATGGGCTACAGTGTAAAGAGATGCTTGAAATCAGTATCCTCGATCTTGCCCAATCAACACAAACAAACAAACAAACAAAGGCGTCTATGAATAACTTCAGTAACAAATATGTTACGGGTTATAACAAGATACGATTATCTGGCAAAGATACGCCCCATATTATTTCTGAAAGCAATTGCTTTTTAATTTGCTTGCTGAATTGCTGAGAAAAACCACAAATGACAATGGAATCCCACGAAATAGTAATCACTTTTTGCCTGCATACAATGTTTGACAGTTAATTATCAACTAACAGAGGAATCTACATCACTAACAATTTATAATTATAATTTATAATTAAGATATGCGTTTACATTAGTAAATTCACTTGACGCCTTTTAATTTTGAACGCCTATTACATTGTTTAAATTTTTTACAATTTTGTTAAATATGTAGTGTATATTGGCAACACAATTCTAATTGTAGCGCTTATTTTCTTGTTTTTCAAGTACTTGTACGAACCAAAGCATTTAAATCTATTTTTCGAAACTCCCAACTTATTCGTGCATATTTTTTCTACATCTACTGCCCGATCTCTAAACAATTACATTAACATTAATTATTTAAATTGGTGTTTTAAAATACGGCTGCAGCCGACTTAACTTTGTTAAAAACTCTTTTTTATCGTATTATTATTGTTTTCTGTACATTTTAAACTACATTTGTGATGAGCGAAAATATTATTAATAATGGTAAACGGAAATAAGCGTGAAGTTTTAATGATGAAGAGGAGTTGTTAATTATTGATTTGGCGAAGCGGTCTAAAAGTGATACTTGTGTTACAAATAGTGACATCAAAGTATGTATGAAGACACAAAAACAATTTTTTGTCAGAAATTGCAGTACAATTTATTTGTAAGTCAGAAAAAATAGTAATAATGGCATCGAAATGAAGCACTAGATTACTATAAAAGTACCTACCCAAGAAAAATTGGCCCTAAAATATAAAAATACTTGTTATATTGTAATGTAAATAATACTAAATCATAATCTTTACAAATTTTTCAAAAAGTAAATCTACCTTGAATTTGATCTAGCAATAAGTGAACTGTATTTTTAGAAGTCATAATGCACAATAATGTCTTAATTATCAAACACAGCCTCTTTATATTTTCTACCACAATCACTTCCTTTTAATTGCAATTGTCCACATAAATCCCTTATTAATAATATAAATACTTTCTTTGAGGCTTTCGCGGTTTCTCGAACTGTCAATATTACAATTTACTTTCGGCTTAGACCGCGTCGTTATTTGGGAACTACACCCAGCATTATCAGACAAGGACCGACCTGTAGCTTGTCTGTCTTTACAAGCATTTGCTCTAGAAGTTTGTACAAAGTACAATAATACGTTTGTATGGGTTCACAGGCATAAGCCGATTAAGTATTATTGTCCTGGCAAACAAAATGCATTAAGATCAAATCCTTCTCCGCCCCAAGGTTTGAATAATATAAGCACACGGCCCTGTTTAGGCAGGCAAGGCCTACGAACAAATATTGTTCAAACTTCTAGAGCAAATGCTTGTAAAGGCAGACAAGCTACAGGTCGGTACTTACCTGATAATGCTGGGTGTAGTTTCCAAATGACGACGCGGTCTAAGCCGAAAGTAAATTGTAATATTGACAATGTAAATAATGATAGATTTTCATGCAAGAATTAACTTATGTTCTTTAGTTTATTTTTAATCCGCAGATTAATTAATACCAAACCAAGGATTTCAGCTATCAACCCCCTAACAAACAATAAAGTGTATGTAAACTTCAATTAACCACAGTTTCAAAACAAAGACACTCTTAGAAACACTTTATTTAGTTGGTCATACATAAATTTATTAAATAAAACCACCACCAGGATGGCTTAATATTTAATCGCGTTTTATTGGCCTTCATGCTAAACTACATAAAATTAAACCTTGTTAGTGAATACAGTCATCAAGGTGTAGTTTAAGGCGATCACGTGATGACTTAAATTTAGACCAGTGTTAAATTTAAACTCTGTTAGTGAAAACCAATTTGATCTAAATATTTAAACCGCATAATGGGTTAAGCTAAATTTTGTGTCAATGACCTCAGAAGTACTTTGGTCCGAGGGGGGGGGGTTATCGAATAAAATTAAAAGCTGTTAAAAATGTTAATAATATTATGTTTTCTTATTCTTTATCAGTTACATAAATCATATATTGAAAATGATGCATAAATCTACAAAAAATTCACAAATTCCAGCAGTCTTGTAATTACATTTTAATAACACCAAAAATGTCTTTATATAATGTTTTATTATACGTTCAAAATTGGCTTAAGTTCTACTATAAAAACAGTACTAACAATACTATCTGTACAGGTGACTGCAGATGTAGTAACGAGTTATTTAAAGTGATACTCATTTTATTATTATAACATCATACAATATGAGTGAATAAACAACAATGTAAATACTTAATTGTTTGTTGCCTTACTTTGTTGAAATTCATACTTGTATTGTAATAAATAAATTGAGCTTATACATTCCCCACTATTAGAAGTTTTACAATAGAAGACCACAGGCAAGTTTGAAATCAATGTGCACTGTGCTGTTACCCTAGCTACAAATTTTTACTTCATTAAATGCTTTTGAAAATGACATTTGGCATGTCAAACTACGTATAAAACAAAAATAAAAATAAACACCTGTTGAATTGCCTATTATTATTATTAAAATATAACAATGTAAATGTTTGTTTTTAGCAAACAACCTGCTTTTATTGTGTCCTTCATATCATATATAAAATTGACGTGAAGATTAAATAAATAATAACAAATTAAATTACAATTAAATTTAAAAATATATTTGTCTTGCCCCATCAAATGCGTTATTTATGTTTTACGAAAAAATATATTGCACTTTACATCTCACGTAATTATAAAGAAAAACAAAGATTACAGATTAGATATACTTTGGCTTCCGAATTTCAAATGCAAAGTTTATTTGTGGAGAATTTTAGAAGGCGTTACTGTTAGCACTTGCGTTTTTTTTTAATTGTCTGTCGAAAACCGGGGAGCTTCGCCCTTCCAATTTTATATAGGTAATGGGATTTACGCCCCTTTTACCTCCTCCCGCTTCCGAGGCTACTGTTATGCATATTTAGCATTTAAATGTGATAATATATAGAAATCGCAACTGCGTTAGACGACAACTCCTTGCATTCACGTTGGCGGTTGGTTAGCCACACGTGAATATCGTCCATGTCAATGTGAATTTAGACACCGCCCATGAGAAAGCGAATTCTGACAAATTGATAATAATTGTGGGGTATTGAGTGCAATGTCATTCTGAGAACTTCAAGTATACTTCAAAACAACTTTATTAGTCAATCGAAACACTCGAAAGTAAATGTGGTTCACATCCTTTTAATAAATATCAAGTATAAACCGCAGTAAAGATTATTCTCGATTTGGAAGATTTACGAAGTAAACGATTAGATACGATTAGTTGAACTCTAATTAAGAGTTGTTCGATCGCCATTCTGACACTTGTAGCAACATTCGGAAGCGAATCAGTGCCTGTTACGTGTGAACACGTGGAAGAGCAATCTCCGCAAGTGACCAAATTTAAAGTGTGACAAATTTTACTTTGCCTAATTTGAAAGTAGAACCATGGTGAAACAATACAATCGCGAAGAAGTTAAAAAACACAATGACAACCAGAGTTCATGGATTGTCATTCACAACAACATTTATGATGTGACACAATTCCTGAATGAGCATCCCGGAGGAGAAGAAGTTTTGCTGGAGCAAGCCGGTCGGGATGGCAGTGAAGCCTTTGAAGACGTCGGACATTCCAGTGACGCACGCGAATTAATGGTTAAATATAAAATCGGAGAAATTATCGAGTCTGAACGTACTCCTGTCAAGGAAAAAAAGCATAGCTGGAACTCCAACTCGGCTGATACATCGTCAAATCAAAGTTCTTTCAAATCCTGGATCCTTCCAATTGCACTCGGAATACTGGCAACTGTTATTTACCGCTTTTATTTGTAGTTGAATTGTTGAGGTTTTACCTTTTTTTTTTATGAAATGCTTTATATTACATATATATATATTTACATACACATAGTTAGGACACTACTACTTAGTTATCCTGCATTACAACTATTTAGAATTTACAAAACTGTTGCATAAAAGATGTAACAATAAAATTGTATTTAGGATTAAAGGCCTGAATAAAGTACAATAAGGTTTCTTTTTTCTTTTAATCAAATCGTAGGTTAACTAAACTTAATTGTGTTGTATTAATAAATTGTTCTAAATGGTGATTTGCAAAAATCATTAGAATAGCGGTACCCTTCATAAAATAATTCTTATACACTTCTTTCCTTAACTTCGGAAAAAATTAAGTTCTGTTTCAAATTGTTGCTATTTTTCAGAATACCCCATTTTAAATTATTGTAATAAACGAACGCTAAACAGTTATGTGCCAAAAAATGACTAGGTACATCGTGCAATTACTATTAAAAAGGTAATTGTCATTGAACTTTGAGTTCTCACAAAAAGATTAACAAATTTGCCGAATTTTTCACAATCTCATATTTTATAATTAATGCAGTCAAGAAACAAAGGATAATTGAATACTAACATGCAAGGCCTTTGTTTGAATTTTAATTAGCAATGTAGTTGGATGACACTGTAGGAAGCCCTGCAGTGAACATGATTGCTTGTAATTCAAATTGAAACTTTCCACAATTCTATTTGACTAAGTCTCAGCAACTTGGCTGTGTGTAGCATTGAACAACAGTTATTTAGAAAATATAAACTTCTTGGTGCTTTCTAATTAAACAAAGTACATCAAAAGAGGAAAAGTACCTACATAAAATAAATGATAAACGAAATATTGAACTTTGGCCAGACCTCAAGTTTGATTTAGAAGTTTAAGTATTTCACAGATATTGAAACAATGCTCTTACTATTCAAATTAAAATGAGATAATTCAAGAAATAATTAAAAACTACACAAGTCGACCTTCCATTCTTTCAAACCAGAACAGGAGTGACAGAATTTACACATTTTAAAATAGTATTATTTTTGTAAGTTTCGATATTAAACAGAAAAAGGGTTGTTTAAGACTGGAAAATTTGTATGTCTATTGGAAACCATACTTTTTTTTTTATTTCATAACTATACACATTTTGAAGACCAAATGGAGACCTTTCCTGAGGCCAATACTAATATTTTTTGCCTTTTTAACTTTAACAAACCCTATATTTTTGTAAATGAGGCAAAATTGTCTTTAATATAGTTAACAAAAATTTAACTTATCTCTGTTTTTGTAAGGGAGACAATATTCAACTTATTTTCATGGAATGAAATATTATCTACTATTACACAGCAAAATTTTCAAGATAAGGGCAATTATACAGTCAAGTATATATTACCCATGGAAACTGCTATCAATAATTGCAGTTGGCCTCAAAATCAACTGCATATCTATTTCAGTACTTGCATATAATTACGAAGGTAAGGTAATTACAGGTATAGCTAATGTAACTTGTTGATATCCATGATGTAATTGTTTAGTACCTTACACTAAATCAATTAAAGTTTATATGTTGTATTAAATAAATAGCATCATTCATTATGTGTGATGTACAGCGGCTGTGAGTTAAGTAGACTACTGTAAATACTTCTTCAGCAAATAACTAACTGAATTATTTTTTGAAAATAAGAAATTGTACCTGAAAATGATTTATTCAGAATAAAATTACCACAGAATACCATTGTGCAGTAATTAATTACTAAATAAAATTTCTTAATAAAATTTTCAGTAGATCTAAATACAAACGTATGACTCAAAAATGTACTGTGTTATGGAACAAACCATAAAAACAAAGAACTGCTAAGTTTATAAAAATGCAGAGGTACTCTAGCTCATATACCAAGTTGCCTATTAGTAACACCATATCGAATAAATTTTATAATTCCATTTTCCAATTTAACAATAAAGATAAACTGCCCAAAGTTACCATTTCGATGTTATTAGTCATCAGAGAAAAAAAATACATTTTCTGGGTTTGATATGATTATGTACTACCATTTTGCTTATTATACGAGGATTGTTCGATAACTATGTGGCTTAACACAGAGATGGCGCGAATTCGAATGAATCTTCTCTACCATTCTTTAGAACTATCCTTTATTAGATTAAATATGACAGTACAGAGCGATCTGTCAATTAGTCTGTTTTTTACAGTACGCCAAAGTGAACACTCGTGTGATTTTGTAAACAACGGGAAAAACTGAGTTGAGAACAGTGATAACGTACTTTCATTTGAAAGGCTTAACACCAACCGAAATCAAAGCAGAGCTGGATTCAACACTATTGGAATCCGCTACTTCGTTTTCAATGGTTAAAAACTGGTTTGCCGAATTTAAGCGTGGTCGTGTAAGCGCAAATGATGAACCCAGTAGTGGACGTCCAAAAACTGCTACTGCCCCGGATATGATTGAAAAAGTTCACCATATGGTATTGGATGATCGTCGAGTAAAAGTGCGCGAGATAGCAAACATAGTGGGTATCTCAAATGACAGTGGGCACAGAATTTTAACTGAAGAACTGGAAATGAAAAAATACTCGGCGCGTTAGGTGCCGCGGTTGCTCAAGGATATTTTGCGCCGTTTCATAACCGTCGATGAAACCTGGGTCCACCATTATACTCCCGAAAACGAACAGTCCAAACAATGGACACACAAAGGTTCTCCGCCCCCAAAGAAGGCAAAAACGGTTTTCTCAGCAGGAAAGGTTATGGTAATCGTATTTTGGGATTCTGATGAAATTAACTTGGTCGACTACTTAGAAAAGGGGAAAACAATAAATGGCGAGTATTATGCCAATTTGTTGCAACAACTTAGCGACAAAATCAAAGAGAAACAGCCTCATTTGATAAAGGAAAAAGTGCATTTCCATCAAGATTACGCACCTGCCCACAAGTCTGCGATTGCAATGGCCAAAATTCATGAATTAGGATTTGAATTAGTGCCCCACTCGCCCTATTCTCCAGATTTGACTCCCAGTGATTATCATCTGTTTCCAAACCTGAAAAAATGGCTCGGCGGTAAGAGATTTTCGTCTAATTCCGAGGTAATCGCTGCTGTACATAGCTATTTCGAGGACTTGGATTCATCGACCTACAATGAAGGCTTGTTAATTTGGAATATCGTTGGAATAAGTGTGTTGAGCGAGCAGGAGACTATATTGAAAAAACAAATGTTTTTTGTCGAAAAAAAGTTGCGTTTTCTTTGTTAGGCCACGTAGTTATCGAACCATCCTCGTATCTACCAGCAGCTCTCAAATACCTTAATTAAGAGGTGTTGAAGTCTCAAATAAAACAAAAAATGAAAACTCAAGTACCAGTTATAGAAAAAACATGATAGCACAAGATAAGAGGTTAACTTTGAATGATACAGTATTTTCTAATCTACAGTAACCATCTTGAATGATAGATAAGAGGACTTTGTGGAACAAATTATGACGTTTCAGGATATCGTAACAGAAAAAGGTTGAGAGCATGTTCAAGGGGTTCATTGCTTTTACAACTAGCTTGCGTAACTCATTTTATAGAATAATCCACAACAAATACCTTGAAAGATCAGATTGTCCTTCCTATAGGGGTTCTAATAGAATTAAAAGAGGGAACTTGAAATGGCACTATTATTTATTCGCTATTTCACTTTACTGGGGAGTGATAAATTTTAAGGAAAATGAATAGTAACAAATATTTAAAACGGAAAGTACCTGAGGTACACAATACTAATAGTGTGAGAAATATGATAAAAATAAAATTAGTACGAGGCGTGTCCGGGATCTAAGGTACCATTGCTTTTCACTCTGCTCTGTTTTGTTTCTGTCAAAACGCTACAATCAAATATACATCATACATGTTTGTACTACAATCTGTGAAACTTTGAACGTGCTTGACTAATAAATAGCTGAGAAAAGAGTGTAAATATGGTATCACCTTTTATTAATGCGTGCCCATTCGAAATTCGCAGAGTAATTCTGTTTCTCTATGCAAAAAGAATTCCAGTGTGTAAAATTCACAGCGAATTGGTATCTGTGTATGGTACTGTAACATCCCGTAAGCAGGTTTCGGTGTGGTGTACAAAATTTTATGAAGGAAGGGTCGATTTACGCGCTGAAAAAAAATCTGGAAGACCACGAATTTCGGTTACAGCTGGAAACATTAAGCGGGTTAATGAACTGTTACCGACAGATAGTAGACTTAAAGTGAGAGATATGGCAGTTACACTATGAATACTGAAAACAGTTATTCACGAGATTTTGACTCAAAAATTGGGTTACAAAAAAATTTCAGCACCCTGGGTTCCAAAATGTTTAACCTTCCAGTAGTCACACGGGGTCTCACAGATCTGAAAATTCTTATTTCAGCGATAACTCTGTAATTTTTTCATCTTACGCTTGGTCGTTTTCTGTACCTTTCGATTGAGTCCTCTCTTATGCTCATACGAATGCGCATTAGTTTAGGTGTATTCTTTTGAGAATTACCACCTGTGAGCCAAGTGAGGTGTCCTTGTAAGTGAATACATATTGATGGTGATGGTGATGGTTGAGCTGATTTAAATCATTTGATTCTTTTTTTTTACACTAAATGAACCTTATTTTCATTATTTCAATAATGACATATGGCATTTTAAAATTTGAGAGCTGCAATAAAGCGTAAAAGGCTTGGTTTATTAATTAAATTTCTCCACAACAACGCTACACCACACACAGCAAAAGACACGAGAAATCTTAAGTCGTTCAAGTGGGTAATGTTGGAACAGCCACCACACAGCCCGGATTTAGCCCCCTCAGATTATTGGTTGTTTGGCCCGCTGAAAAGATTTTTGGCCGGTAAGAGGTTTCAGAGCGACGATGAAGTGATTGCTGCTACGAAAAAATGGATGCAGTCTTTGGACATGACTTTTTTGAGACGGGTGTACAAAAACTCGTTCCACGGTGGAATAAGTGTCTAGAGCTTAAGGGCGATTATATGGAAAAGTAGTATATATACTTGTATGTATTATAATAAATCTTGTTTGTTGCAAAATTTTTAAGTCTTTGGTATTTAGATTTCGGACACGCATCGTATGTTACAATTAAAATAAATACACAGCAATTATAATATATTATGTTCTTCTTTAATATTTTAATATTCAAAATCTTATCTTTTAGGATGGGTTGGCTATTTCGAAAAACCCATTAATGTCGGGTATTTGTGGGTATTTTTTGGGGTTACTGGGTTGTGTAAGAATTTTTTGTTTTTTTTTAATTTCTCGAGTTTTATTGAAATCACTGAGTTGTTGTGTGTGTTCTTTAATTCTATTTAAGATTTCTAGGTTTCTATATAGATTTCCAGTTTTTTTTTGTGAAGTTAATGCAGCTTTCTGGGCAGTTCGAAGATATTGTGAAGGTTTCCAAGTGTTTATGATTATTTTTGGGGTTTGCTAAGATATCTACATTCATTTCTAACCTTGAGAATTTTTTGGGATTTTGTGTAGATTTCTGGGTTTTTGTGAAGATTATTGGGATTTTGTGAAGATTTCTGGCTTTCTGTGGGGATTTACGAATTGTACTAAAATTATTCTTGACTCGGTTAATCCCATCTTTTTATCAACTATTACCTTCAACCTAATTCAATAAATGCTATATTTTTGTTTAAGATAAAATACCAAGAATTCAATTAGAAATCAACTATAATAAAATTAATGTTCATAAGCAGTGTGCCATTATGAACAGCAAACTTAAAAATTAAAATGTAATCAAATAAAATATGCCTAGTTTCCTTTCAGTATTATACAGTTCTTTGGCAACCTCAGTAATATTTAAACAATATTTTAATTTGTACTGGAAAATACAACATAAAATAATAAATAAACAATATCAGTGTATATTTTGTATCTATGCCTAAATAATAGGTTTGAGCTATGTTATGTGTCTGTTTTCAGTTACTGAATTTGTATTTTCTTTCAGCTGCAGTATTAAAAAATTATAAATTTGACGGGACACATGTTACTACTACGTTTTTTCTAAAATGGGATTATGTTATTATGATTCTGTTTTGTTTTGAACTGATTTTTTCTGCGCCAATTCCAACAAATTGCATGCTATTACCACAGAATAATACATAAATGAGACAGAAGTGACACTCCGTTATTCTGGCGTACCCGAATATTCATGCGCATGTCTGCATAAGTCACGCCTACAAGTAGGTGCAACTACGGTAGCCTCCAGCAGATATGCATATACTGCATTGGCAAATAAGTTCCGAACAGGCCCTAAATTATTAATTTATACAAGTTTTTAGTGAGTGAGGTCAAATAATACTATGAACCAGCAAAGTAGAGGTGCTGCATGGTGCAGTGCACCTAACTGCACTAATAATTCAAAAAAGAATTCAAACATTAGCTTCTTTAGATTTCCTAAAGATCCAGCCAGGTTTGTACTATTTATTAAAACTTAAATGTACATATTTCAAAATATAATAGTATTTCAATTTCTGACTAGTAAAATCGCTTGGTATTTGAGTATTTACTATTATGTATTTCGCTTTCTCTTAGATCTAAACGATGGGTAGTATTGTGTCGTCGGGAAGATTTCCAACAGAGTGATCTTACGTATTTATATAATAACTGTCGATTATGTAGTGAACATTTTGAAGATGCAATGTTTACAAGTCATTTAAAAAACCGATTACTGGATATTGCTGAACCGACTATTTTTAACGTACCACCTCTACAACTGACTTCCAAAAGAAAAGCTCCAATAAACCGCGAAAATATTACAACGCAAACGAAAAAAAGAAAAATTGCGTCCAATAAAGAAACAGACGTTCTTGTGTCAGCAGCGGTCAACGCAGACGAGCCACAAGAATTAATTAATCCATCTGAAAAACGCAATGGTAAATATAATACACTTGGTTTTTATATTTAAACACTAATTTTATGTTTAAAAAAAGAAATGAGCACCCAAACATCACGTATTTTAACTGCACACACACCACGGAAGCGAAAATTACGAAGAATACTCAGAGCAGTAACAAGGGATCGAAAACGAATTATTAAGGAGACAATGGCCAAAACTGAACACGACAATGTCAGTCTGCAAGAATTTAAGGATCTTTGCGATAAATTTTTGCATGAAAAAACTTCAAAATTTGTTCAAACACAAATTTCACTTCGAAGTTCGAATACAGGCAATAGATATAGTGTAGAATTTAAAAAGTTTTGTTTAACACTGTATTTTCTAAGTCCTAAAGCTTATATGTTCTTGCCTAAATGTTTTGCGTTGCCGTCTAAAAGATGTTTGTACAGAATTATGGAAAACTGGAAATATTCCGCAGGATTAAATCATTTCCTTTTTGAGGTCATACAATTGAAAACAGATGCGTACAGCATCAAAGAAAAAATGTGTGTTATATGCATCGACGAAATGTCTATAAAACCACATTTATTTTATAATATAATAACCGATTCCGTCATAGGATTTCATGATGTGGGTACAAAAAAAATAGCTATACCTGCAAAAAATGTCATGGTAATGATGGCTAGGGGTATATACGCGAATTGGAAACAACCACTGGAATATTTTATGGTAAATTCAACTTTTTCAGGTGATGATCTTTGTAATACAATCAACAGTTGCATTACAAAACTTTCAGAAGTGGGTCTAAATGTTTGTGCATTAATCAGTGATATGGGTTCAAATTTTAAAAAATTGGCGGATATAGGTAGGTACTAGATGTTACTCCACAAAAACCATATTTTGAAATTAATGGTAAGATATTTGACTTATTTGATACGCCACACCTGCTTAAAGCAACTAGAAATAATTTGATTAAGTATAATTTTCATTTTAATGGGAAAGTTGCATCGTGGGACGACATTCTAAATTTTTATAATTGCGACAAGAAACGAAGTTTACGACCAGCTCCAAAATTGAAGGACTGTCACGTAGGTACATCCGAATACATTTCAACTAATGAAAGTTAAATTAGCAACTCAGGTATTTAGCCAAACAGTCGCCGCCGCATTAGATACATATGTTCATTTAAAAGCACTACCTCAAAATGCGGCAGGTACGGTTGAATTGCTCAACAAATTTGATAAGCTATTTGATTTACTAAATTCCTCCAGAATGCGTAGTCGTAAATTTTATAACAGTGCTTGGATGGGTTCTGAAAAACAATTGCAATTTTTAGATGAGATGTCTTCCATGATAAAGAATATTGAAGTTCAAGAAAAGACCACAGGCAAAAATGTTACTAATTCTATTAAATCCCTTTATTGTTGGCAAATTACAATTTCAGGAATACTACATTTATCGAAATTCTTAAAAAGCTGTGGATTCAATTACGTTTTTACCCGCAGATTAAATCAAGATTGCTTAGAGAATTTTTTTTGTTCGATTAGACAACAAGGTGAAAATTGCGTAAACCCAACCCCCATTCTTTTAGAGCATTCAAAAAGTTGTTCTATTTAGATTATTTTGAACATAGTCCAAATGCGAATTGTTTGGATGATTTAGATACTGTGTTAACAAAATTAAACGAATTGCCAATAATTTCTACTGCTTGTAGTACTATTCTAGCTGTTAATAGTTCTAATGCCAATATATTATCAATTGAAACAACAGATTACAAAACTATTTTCGGTGCCAAAAGTCATTTAATAAAAAATAATGCATCGACGTATGTAAGTGGATACTTATTTAGAAAATGTTTAGAGATTCACAGGTGTGAAATATGTGATAATTGTGCCAAAAGTACCGCCGTGAAATCAAATTCAAATTTGTTTTCCCACTTTAAGGCTACAGTTCTTCCTGGAAAGAGTGATGACTTTGGTAATGTGCTAATGCCAGACAACAATTTTTGCAGTTACGTCGATGCATTAGAGAAGGTGTTTTTAAGCAAGATAGAAAATTTAATTGCGAGTCCTCGCGTAGGAGAACAATTATTGACTTGCTTTAAAAATATCGAATATACCCCGTCATGCCCAGACTTCCCACAAGAATATTTGTTAAAATTATTTGTTCGATTAAGAATATTCTATCGCATAAAATTCATAAACAGGGGTTTCAAAACGAACCCAACAAAGAATTTAAAATATTTTAAAATTATTCATACCTAAACCGGGCAGGATTTACATATAGGCACATATTTATAATCAACAGATTTGTATATTTAGTATCTTCTGTAGGGTTTGTGTTGAAATCGGTTAGGAAGAACATACCAATTAAATATTTACTTTTTCTAACAGGACATTAATTTATAATGGTGTGATTTAAGTTTGTATGCTACTACTTTAAGTTACATGTTTAAAATAAAGCAGATTATTACAAAATATGTATAATTTTTATTTACGGAAACATTTAAAATGCTGAAAAATGTATTTAATATGTGATTTCGAATGCCTACTAGCGTACTGAAACTTACTGATGGGGGGAGTCAAACCTCGCCTGGCTCTCAAAACTTGGGTACCTCAACTTCAAAGGCGCCGACGGTCAGTGTCACTTCTGTCTCATTTATGTATTATTCTGTGCTATTATTAAAGAATACGTTGATGCTTTGGTTTGGTAGACCAGAAGAGAGTGCAAATGGGAAGAGTGATATGATTTTAAATTTGATTGAGCAGAACATTTACAAGCACACCTTGACCTAATGGGAGATTGGTGCAAAAAGTGGAGAGTCACAATCAATAACGACAAATCTGCACAAGTAACGTTTACCAACAAACATACGTTTTGTCCGCAATTAACAATCAACGATGATCAGATACCTGTAAAAACCGAAACCAAATATCTTGGGTTACATCTAGACCAGAAAGTCTTTTGGAACACACATATCAAAACAAAAGGAAAACAACTAGATCTTAACGTTAAACAGATGGATTGGTTAATCGGCAGACGTTTTCAACTCTCGTTATCAAATAAGGTACTTCTTTAAAAAGTTATATTAAAACGGGTATGTACCTAAGGGATCCAACTCTGGGAGTGTACCAAAGCATCACACATGAAGATTCTTCAAAGATTCCAATTCAAAACACTACGCAATATTGCCATTGTAGTATGGCAGAAACTAAACTCTCCACTGCGACCTAAAAATCCCCTACGTAACTGAAGAAATCAAAAAACTTATATGTACCTACTTTAGTAAACTGGAAGGATATCAAAATCAGCTAATAGACCAACTTACCAACTTGCCAACAGTTAGAAGATTAAGAAGCAACTGGCGACACGACTTAGTTCAGGACCAATAAATGTAATGCCCAGGGGGGAACCAGCAATGGCTGTACCTCCATCATGTGAATTCTCACGTATCACATTTACTTATTACTTAAACTCTGAGTAGATTGTAAATTACCAAATAAATATTAAAAAAAAAATTTGATTAATGAATTGGACCTCAGTTACATTAAGCCTAATTTCTGACAAAATACTAGTTATTGTTCAAAAATTGACTACACAACACAGAGAAATTATGCTACTAAAAATCGATTTGTTTATCCACATTTCATAGATGAAAAATAGTGGTGATGGAAAATATTCAGTTTGTGAGTTATTAACAAGAATTTAATTAAAAAAATAATTTACGACTTCAAATAGAAGAAATAGGTTTATTTCTGATTGTGTCGTTATTTACAATTTTTTTAAATACACTGAACACCATAAACTTTAATATGGGGGGCCACATCTGATATATTAGAATTGTATATATTTTATTGCTTTAATTTGTAAAGATAGAATTAACAATTTTTAAGAATAAAAGTCGCATCTTTGACAATTTTACTTCGTTAGTCCTTAAACTTCGTCACTTTCAGCAGTGGGAATTTCCAATTACAACTGATTTTGGTAGATTGTAATTATTTAAATAACCACAAAATAACAAATATAAATAATTAATTCTTCAACATTAAATCTAAGAGGAGGGTAGGTATAAAAAAGAAACCGACAAAGGAAACCTTTTACTTAGTCCTCCTAAAGAACTATGCCTAGTTGTTTACCACATTTGCTTGTAGTAAAATTTGTTTAATTAGAAGAGTATAATAGTGGCTCCTACGGCCTTAAATATAAAATTGCTATTTTTAGAAGTAATTTATTTAAACCAATTCCGAGCAAGTTATATTGTAATTACAAATGCAATTACCAAATAATTATCACTTTTGAATGATTATTTAACTACAATTGCAGTACTTTAATATTATTTTAAGAAAATAATTTGTAATTAATTACTGTGTAAGAGCAACCTCTACACCAGGGGTGGGCAAACGGTCGATCGCGATCGACAGGTCGATCGCGAACAGTTCGACAGTCGATCGCAGACATTCTAAATAATTTACTAGGTTAATTTCAAATCTTTTAATTTAAAAATTTAGCAGACGATGAAACATGAATTTAAAATTAAACACGTATCTATTCTACAACTGACATGACTAATTCCCAAGCAGTGCTTCTACTCCCTTTTACTCATTCTACTGTATGCGTACGCACTTTTTATTTTTACTCCCCGCTATACAGATTGTCTTAATACTGCACTTGCGGTGAGTTGCAACTAGCTGTCGCTACTCAGAGTGCATACGGCTTACAGTTGCTTACCGTCCTTTGATTTGTGATGTAGTGTACTGAGCTGAAGCAAACAGCGAGAAAGAAATTGTGTATTTACAATTTCACATTATTAAGATTCTATTTTGCGTAAGTACATTTATTGAACATATATAATTTTGGTTTACTAATATAGAAAATTAAATATAGAATCTAATCTCAGATTTTCGACGTTGTCGTCAAGCACGTTACTTTCGCGGCAATTGAAATTCAACTGACTTGCAATCTGCATTCGTCTCTCTGCTACTGAGGTAGTGAATTGTCCCACACAGCGCAACAAAGGTTAGTCTCAATTTTAGATAAAATAAAATTTTGGTTGAATATTCTATATTTAATAATTTTAATTTCAGATAAAATAAAAATGAATAAGAAAAAACAAAAAACATATAATTTCCATAAGGAATGGGAAGAGCTTTATTTTTTTACTATGTATAAGGATAAATGCCTATGTTTGATATGTCGTGTTAGAGTCGCCTTGCCCAAGAAAGGAAATCTCGAAAGACATTTTTCGAGTTTGCATAAAAATTATGAAAATGATTACCCTGTTAATACCGAATTAAGAAAACAAAAAATAAAAGAATTAAAAAATCAATTAACCGCACAGCAACTGTTGTTTCAAAAGCCTATACATCAATCCAAAATGGCAACTGAAGCATCTTAGGTCATAACATACGTTTTGGCAAAACATAAAAAACCTTATCGGGATGGGGAAATTTTTAAGGAAGCTTTTCTTGAGGGCAGCAGGCAACTTTAAAAATAAAAGCGAAATTCTTAATGCAATTAAAGATTTGCAACTTTCTCGCAGAACTGTAACTCTTAATATTGAAGATATGAATAAAAATGTAATTTGACAACTAGAAGATGACATACAAAGTTGCCGCTTCTTTTCGTTGCAGTTTGACGAGTCAACAGATATCGTTGATACTGCACAATTAATTGTTTTTATAAGAATGGTTTTTTGCGATTTTTCCGTAAAAGAAGAATTTTTAACAATACTTCCGATAAAGGGAACAACGCGAGGTGCAGATATGATGGTAACTTTTATGCCATTTGCTGAAAAAACAAATTTGCCTTTGCATAAATTGGTTGCTATGTCTACTGACGGAGCACCTTCAATGATTGGTAGAAATCATGGATTTTTAGCCCTTTGCAAACAAAATGAAAAGTTTCCTGATTTCATATCATTTCATTGCATAATTCATAATAATGCCTTATGTGCAAAAATATTGGATGTTAATGATATTATGGATGTGGCAGTGAAAATTGCTAATTCGATAAGAGCGCGAAGTTTAAGGAGGCATCTATTCCGTAGTCAACTTGAAGACAATGACTCGGAATATGAAGATTTACTTCTTTTTTGTCATATTAGGTGGCTCAGCCGAGGAAGCTTTTTGGAAAGATTTCTAAATCTTTTGCCTGAAATTATTGCATTTTTGGACACATTGGGAGAAAAACATAAACAATTGGAAGATCCAGTATGGGTAAAAAAATTAGCATTTCTTACGGATTTTATGGGCCATTACAACTCGCTTAATTTACAATTACAAGGAAAAGGAAAAAATATTATTGAGTTGTTCAGTTCGGTAAATGCTTTTAAAGCAAAATTAAAACTTTTTGTTTCACAATTAAAAAGGCAAAATTTTAAATATTTTCCATATTTAGAAAAACATATTAAACTTACTGGTGAATGTAATATTGAAATGTTTTGTTCTGAACTGGAAAATTTTAATCAAGAATTTGAGAGACGATTTGCAAATCTCAATAATCTTCAACCGATTTTTGAATTTATTTCATTTCCTTTTGGAGAATTCGATAACGAGGATATTTCATCAAACCTAGCTAATACTTTTCAATTAAATTCATCGGATCTAGAGTTAGAAATTTTAACAATACAATCAGATATAATTCTGAAAGGACGTGCAAATGAAAATTAGTTTTGGAATTTATTACCAGAAGAAAAATATCCATTATTGAGATCGGTAGCAATGAGGATATTTGCATTTTTTGGTTCCACTTATCTATGTGAAGCAGCGTTTTCTCAAATGAAAAACATCAAATTGGAATTTAGGAGTACTCTGACTGATGACCACTTAATGGCATCTATTCGATTGTGCATCAGTGATTACAAACCTAACTTTACAAGACTTGTTAATGAAATGGAATGTCACGCATCTACATCAAAAAATGAATCCAAAATATTTATCAATAAAGTACATTGCACAAAATAGTAAATACAATGTATTTAATATATTATTATCAATAAAGACCTTAATTAAATATTTATTTGTTTTTAATTTAACCCATTTTTCGAAGTCGATCGCGCATAAATAAGAAAAATTAATGTCGATCATACCAGTATAAAGTTTGCCCACCCCTGCTCTACACCATAAGGTAAGAAAGGTGTGAAAGCAATTTGCTCAGCTCTGTCTATAGTAGTAAATAACAATAGATATGCAATTATGGTTGTCTAAATCTACTTGTAAAACTGTAGAAAGTTGAACCCGTAGTGTACATACTCATCTTTAAAATGTTGTGGTGTTATGAAGAATAGCAACAAAAAAACTATTTGCTAAACAATTTCGAATGTTGTCTCTTTAAGGCAAACAAACGTATTGTTGATCTTTACATAACCTTGTAAAAATGGAATATATTTGGAATCTTCTTAAAAATATCCAAATTCTGGCCAGGAGCATGATGTCTGAACTACCCTGTGCCGTATTAACCCACACTTACTAGACCAAATATGAGCCGCACCAAAGCATTTTCCATGTCACTCTAATAACTGATAAGTTGTCTACTTACATGAGGGGGTGGTTGTGGAACGATCTCCGCCTGTGAGGGAGACACCTTTTGATTAACACTTGCAGCATTAGACCTATGGGGCATGTGTTTTCTCAAGAGCTCCACCCAATGGTTGGCCTCTTCCTTACTTTGACACACAGCGATACGCTTTTCAATTAAAGGACCACTGATTTCAAAACCATTCTTGTATTGCTCACTATCTTCTAATCTGTTAACACTAATGCCTGTTAATGGTAATTTTCCCTAAAACAAGAATGTATGTGAGCAGATCTAATAGGTGACAATGAATATTTAAGGAAAGGAAAAATGAGTCTTTCCTAATCAGGTCAACCGATGTTTGAACCTTCACATCACTATATTAAATTCATGAATATGTAGCTCAATATAGAGATGTGTAAAAATACAAATTTAAGGGCTTAACATAATAATAGCTCTGAAGTAAAGCCTATTAAGTTATTCGCGTTTTTCCTACTCAAATGAGTACTTAGTTTTAATTTGCAGGAAGTGTATGTGATATCTGGAAATTATTTAAACGATTATTTTTATGTTACCTACTTTAAACTTTAAAGTACCTATAAGAAATGTTCTTTCAAGAAGTATACTATTTTTCATGTAGCTTCCACGATAAAGGATTAGTGAAGGGTACAATTGGGGACAAAAGAAAAGGAAACCCTAATTTTTTCCTGTGTAAAGAAGTATTCATGTTATTGAATCCTAGTTGGTACTTCGTTATTTTATTGTAACAATTAGTTGTCAATGTCACAATAAATTTAGTTCAAAAGTGTGAAAATGCTCAGACATTTAAATGATATAAAAAAAGTAGGAGCAATATCAAAACTAGAAGAAGGCTGGTCATTAAGACGCGTTGCTGCTGATTTAAATGTAAGTTATAGCTTCATCTCCAAAATTAAAAAGAAGATGGTATCAGCAACACAATTTTGCATGTCATTTTGTTCAAAAGTATCTAGTGAAGAAGAAGCTGCGTTGGTAAATTATATTATGCAAGAACCCTTTTCCACAGCAGTGGAACCGCGAGAGAAAACTGATTTTCGAGGTTCAGTTAGAACTGCACATAGATGCGTAAGACAAGCTGGTTTAATTAACAGCGCAGCTGCAACAAAATAATTTTTTACTGAAGAGCATAAGGAAATTAGAGTAGGATTTGCAATCCAATATCTAAATAGAAACTTCTTGGGCAAGGTTGTTTCTTCAAACGAAAAGATTTTCCAATTTTCCAATTCACAGCAATCAACGGTTTGAGGAAAGATATGTTCATAGTTTAAATAATAGTGGTCGGTTTTTGGTTAACGTATGGGCATGGGTAAGCGTAAAAGATCGATGTTGAGTTTATAGTTCTGTTCAATATATTTTATTTTTAATTTTAAACGTTTCCACTTTTTTAATAAAACTTCTTAAATAATTAAAGAGAAATTCATTTGACAATTTTGACCTTTATAATGCGACGCCTCTGAATTTGTGACATTTTTTTAAGTCTTTTTGCCAAGAAAGTTATAATTATAATGTTAAAAATCAAAAAAAAAAAAACGAGCGGTAGATTGATGTTGGTGTTTCCATTTTTTTGTTCGCAATTGTCCATTACACCTGTATGAACTGAGTATGAAATAAGACAGCAGTGTCAAACAATTTTATTATTGTGCATTTATACAGGGACAAAATTGTCAAAAATAAAAGATGATGGCATGACCTGTTGAGAACTGTTGTGACATTTATTTATACCAAGCGATAACTTCAGATACTAAACTAAAGGTCATCTCTTTCTAACACCAAATTATAAGCCGTGAGCACGTCTAATATAGATATAAATCTGTATTTCTATGTGAGACGTACGATGATATACCTGTTTAAAACCTTTCACGTACCTTAGAAAGAGATGGAAGTTAAAGCTAATACATTTATTGCAGTTACTGTGCTAATCCTTTACCAAGGAAGCTACATGAAAGATAGTATGTACATCTTGTCCAAGTTTTGTTTTATCACATTCACGTAAACGGACAATCTTCTTAGTTAGTTGTTGAAAACGTTAGTATAGTTAAATTGATAATAAAAATTATGTATATTCAAATTATAATTCTCCATAATCCCCTATAACGGACAATGTTAACTACTAAACTCACCGGCACGAAAAACGAGCCACCCAAGTTTCTTTTTTTTTTAGAAAAACGCAAAATTTTGCTTTTTATAAATAAATACTTAAACTATTGTCTAAAAACATACAAAACAACTTGTTTTAACTAGTTTTAAAGATTATTAACTGTTTATTTAAAGTAAAAAAAGCTGCTTTCAAGACAAAATGGAAAAAAGTCAAAATCAGCAACATTTTGGTTTTGTAGCAAATTCTGTTGCCAACAATCAGAAAAAGTTTTTCAAAAGCGTGTGTTGCCTCCACGTGCATTAACAATTGCTGCAACTCATTCAAAGTCAAAGGAGCAGGAACACGACTTCAAATTCTTCGACCAAGCATGTCCCAAACATGTTCAATGGGATTGGCATCTGGACTTACTGCTCGCCACTCCATAACAGACATGTTAACTTCGTCCAAATATTGTTGAGTGACCGTTGCGGTGTCAGATCTTGCATTATCATGCATCAAGAGGAAGTCATTTCTAACAAAAGGAGCATACGGAACAACAAAATCTTGAAGAATCTCATCAACATACCGGAGCTTCCTGACACGATGTACAACTCTGTATGAGTCCTTAAAGAAATTCCAGCTTAAACCATAACTGAACCCCCTTAGTAGCTGATTCTAGGGCTGTAGGTACATTCAGCAAATTGCTCTCCTGGTCTTCGCCATACTCTTTCATGGCCATCGGGAGATCGCAGAGAAAACATGGACTGTCTGTGAATAAAACTTCCTCTATTCATTTATGTGATTCCTAATAAATTGCCTGAGAAGTTCTGGACCTGTAGCAGGTCTGCGAGTGGTAAGATTTCTTTCTCCAAGTCTTCGTGTAAATGCCCGCTTGCTTACGTTTACATCTCATGACGTGACGTGATGAAGATGATTTCTGATTTCTACAGCTGTAGAATGACGATTTCGCAAACTTTGTAACATGATAAAGCGATCATCATGGGCATCAGTTCGTTATTGAGGGCCAGGTCGTCTTGTGTTGGCGCCAGTTTCCAAAAAACGTGTATGAACTCGTTGCACTGTACTTCTGGATATTCCATATTGCAAAGCCACAAATCGCTGACTCCTTCCGTCTTGAAGTAATGCAACAATAGCAGAAGCTGTTTCAGGGTTTACAGCGATAACTTTGCACAAATGCAATAATTTCTGCGGTCATTACTTTTACCCAATGCATCGCATACTTAAAACCATGTAAACAAACAATTTAAAAACAAATTTAAAGCAGTTTTTTGTTACAATCGAATCTGAACAGTTTAGGAAAGAAGTTACATTTTAAAACTTTAGTGTATTTATGTTATAACTAAAAAATCATCATTTTCTTAAAAAGTTGGGTGGCCCGTTATTCGTGCCGGTGAGTTTGTAATATGTTCAATTAATACATTTTAAAAATGAAAGAAAGTTGGAATGTACATGTTTTCATTACCATGCACTAATGTGTTTATTCTAAATATAAAGAAATCTTCAAGGACATTATGTAAAACAAAACATTACACCAAGACAAAGACTATACACCGTTTTCAAAGTTAAGTGGGCACTATTGCTAACTTCGTTAGTATTGGAGCTACAAAGTCAGTTAAGTAGGCAAATTAGTAGTATTTTTTTCGCCAATTACGATGGTGAAAACGGAATCAAAATCGAACATCGCGTTCGCGAGTTATGTCAAAAAGTTCTATTTTTTCAAATGAGCCACCCAGTATACAATATCAAATACTTTAATATATTAATACAGGAAACTCATATAAGTTTAGCATGATGAAATGCGAGACATTGATAGTGGCGTCATCTAAGCAGTTCGGTGGGCAAGTTTCAGTAAATTTGGATAATAAATTTATAGATTACTGTTTTAAATTCATTTTAATAGTTAAAAACCTAACCCTACAAAATGTTATAAACTTATTAAACTTACAAAGTAAAGTAAAATATCATAATTATCAAATATTATTAATTAAATAAGGGTTTTGCTATAAGAAAGTAAATGGCATTTGCTTTAAATGTGCCAGAAATGTTTTCGACAACTGCCAAATACAAATCTTAGTGGCCCACCAAGCCGCAGTCAGTGTCACGAGTTTTTCGGCCAAGTTTCCTGTATTAATATATTAAAGTATTTGACAATATTCACAATCGATAGGAAGTTGAATTCTGAACAAAAAGTGTCTTGTGACCTTTTATCCTAATGTCAAAAATGACAAAGGTATTGATGATTTTTCAAATTCGTCAAGGTGGCTGTGTTAGTAGCAACTTTGGCTTACCATAAAATACAAATTAAAAAGAACATCCATGAAGTAAAACAATATCGTTTATTTCGAATTATTCTAGGAACTTAAAAAAACAAATTTCAAATTAGATGCTCAAAAACACCACCTTCTTGCTCCAAGCATTTTTGAGCCCGCTTGTAAATGCTCCTAGTGGCTCTGGTAATGACTCAACCATCAATATTTTCCATAGTATGAATGATGCTTTGCTGGAGATCCTGAAGATTATCATACCGCCTGTTATACACCACACTCTTCACATACCCCCAAAAGAAGAAATCCATAGGAGTTATGTCTGGTGATCGAGGAGGCATACGGATAGGGCCATTAGTTGATAAATATCTACCATCAAAAAAGTCTTGTAATAGGTTATCAATCTGGCGAACATTATGGGCAGGAGCTCCATCTTGTTGAAAGTAGATCTGTTGTCTAGCCGTTAAATTCAACTCATCAAGGAAGTCTCGAAGTGTGGCGGTTAACATTTCGACATACCGCTCACCAGTTAATGTACCCTGATAAAATACAGGGCCTACAATTCTTGACCCGATCAAACCACACCAGACATTAACACTAAAGCGTTTCTGCGGGTTACGAGGACGGACAAGCATCGGATTTTCTCGACTCCAATAGTGGTTGTTTTTCCTATTGAACATGCCCCTATTGGAAAAATTTGATTCGTCACTCCAAAGAATCAAGCGCCAAAAATTATTGTTAATTCTGATTTTATTAATGAACCACTGACAGAACTGGATGCGTCTCTCTTGATCTCTTGGTACCAGCGTCTGTACAGGTCTGTACCTGTACGGCACAAACTTATGCTTTTCAAGAATATTGTGAATAGTTCCCAAACATAGTCCACTTTCTTGCATTAAATCGTTGATTGAATTAGTAGGATGAGCTTCAAAGTAAGCTAAGACATCCATTTCAGTTGCTTCACTTATTATGAATTGTTTCTTGGTTCTAGTTTTTTTGAACACGTTTTCATTCAATCTAAACTTACGATACAAACGCAAAAAGTACCTTCGATCTGGCCAGTTACGCATAGGAAACAAAGCACTATAACGTTCACGAGCTCGGTGGTTATTTTTTTGACAAATGATATAACATTCCATCATATCACATTTTTCTGAATGCGTGAAAGGCATTTTTCCACTCAAAAAACACAAACTGTAAACTATTTACTAGCAAAACTTCAATTTGACATTTTAATCCCGATGATATTTATAAAACAAACAAATGTTGTTTATGAAATAACAGCCACCTTGACGAATTTGAAAAATCATCGATACCTTTGTCATTTTTGACATTAGGATAAAAGGTCACAGGACACTTTTTGTTCAGAATTCAACTTCCTATCGATTTTGAATATTGTATACTGGGTGTCCCATTTGAAAAAATAGAACTTTTTGACATAACTCGCGAACGCGATGTTCGATTTTGATTCCGTTTTCACCATCGTAATTGGCGAAAAAAATACTAATTTGCCTACTTAACTGACTTTGTAGCTGCAATAATAACGAAGTTAGCAATAGTGCCCACTTAACTTTGAAAACGGTGTATATCTCAAGTGTTTGTTGAAATTCAGATGTAACGCGTTGACAACACCATAAGAGCATCCGACCCTGGCACCAACTGCACTTCCAGCAAAGGTGACCATTAGTCAGACGTGTAGGTATATATAGTCTTTGATCAAGATATTCGTTTGACAGGAGGCAAGAAATTATAATAAAATTTCACTTTTTCTATACAACTACTACAGATTTAGAATATTTACAATAATAAGTAACCCTTGAAGAGCTAGTCTCGATGTCGGTTAGAGTATGACCTTTAGTGCTTTAAATGATGCCAAACTGCATTCATTATCACTATTTTTCTTCTTCTTCTGTGTATAGGTCAATGGCTTGTTAATTATGCTAATTTGGTTCGTTTCCTAGGCAAAATCCATGTTTTTTTATTCAGGACAACAGCTTTAAATATGGTGCTAATTGGTAATACACATTAGCAGTTGAGCAATAGATATAATTGCATATCAGTAATGCAGAGAATGATTATTATTCTTTGACAGAAATGGCAAAAATATTCCAAGAGAAACGCGAGTGTACTGGGCTACACAAAGTACTTTCTAGATGCCTTAGAAAAATATATATGGGGTCAGACCATTATCCCGTGCAAGTACTGATCAACAAAAAAATTAAGAGGACAGAAAAGAAGACGAAAAGGAAATGTGCAGTACGAGATGTGAAAGAGCTAGCAAATGAGGAGAAGAAAATGCGCTACCAACAGAAGATAAGAGAGGAGTGCACAAAAAAAATGGAAAAATATAGAAGAGGTTATAAAGACAGAAGCAAACAGTAAGATAAAAGCAAAGACAAGCAAAAAGAAAATCAATAAATTGGTTTAGTGAATAGTGTAAACAAGAACTGCAAAAGAAAAAGAAAGCAAGAAAAAAGATGTTACAAACGGGTTTAAGATCATGAAGAGAAATCTCAAAAACATAGAGGGAAAATACAGAAAACTGTAAGGAAGGTCAAAAGAGAATATAAAGAGGGAGAACTCAGAGAGATAGAAAAATACAAAAGAAAAGAAATAAGAAACTTTTATGAGGTAAAAAATACAAGTACAGGAATCCAAAAACAAGCAGTTATATTTTGTAAATATAAAAAAGGTTGGTTGGAAAAGAACAGAAAACAGTTGAAAGGTGGAAAGAATATTTACAAGAAAATAGGAGGTGGCAGAAGTTATAAAGAACTTGAAAAAGGGTAAAAGTTGTGGAGAAAATGGTACTCATTTAGAACAAATAAAGCATGGAGGAGAGGAGATAGAAGTATATAAGTTAATTAGAAATATATGGCTAGAGGAAATGATGCCAGATGTATGGAAGAAGACAATCATTATTTCCTTACATAAAAAAGGGGAAAGGATTAGATTTGAGAACTGTAAAGGAATAGCGCTGGTATTACACGTGGTATATAAAATACTGGCAACGATTATCAGACATAAAATACAAAGATATGCAGAAGAATAAATACGTAAGTACCTAGGGGGTTTCAGAAAGAATCGGTCGATAAAATCAAATTTTTGTACAGAAAGAAATACAAACAACATGCTATGACCCTAATGTTGCCATCAACACAGTTATTAAAGACTTTAGAAATCTATATCACAGCAAAGACACCTGTATGCAATAATAAAGGATTTAACTCTTCCAAACAGGCTAATAAAACTAACAGCCATCAGAATAACAAGCTTAGCTAATACAGTAAGAGTTAACGGTATGTTCTCTGGGAATTTAAAGTAAATAAACGACTACAACAAGAAGATCCACTGTCTACAAAGTTCTTTAATATTTCACTGGGGAAAACAATATCAGAAATCTAACAACAAAGAGGAACCTGTAGTGATGATGATGTCTTACTTCTGTTAAGATCGAAAGTAAGATAGGAGTGATAGTCAAAAAATTGGAAATTAAAAAGCAAGAAGCGTGGGACGAAATATAAACAAGAACAAAACCACATATATGTTCATGAGCAAGAAAAAAGAAGAAACAACAAGCCTAAAGACACATTTTAAGGTAGCAGATCGATAGGTGCTGGAAGTGTAGAACTTAGAACTTTATATACTTGCGTGTCTTTTTAGCAGCCGAGACAAATGAACGAAAGGAAATAGAAGCCAAACTAATCAAAGAAGATAAAGCAATGAGGGTGCGAATTGATGATAGAAATAAATGTCTAGAGTGCAAAAGTGCAAAATTATTAATTTATAGAACAGTCTTAAGAGGTATTGTAACATACAGCAATGAAACAAACAGAAGAAATCAGAATACAGACGTGAAAAAATATTTTGAAAAGGAACCACATAAGAAAGAAGATCGAGGAAGGATGGCAACGAAGAGGGGATGAAGAAATATAGCAACTACATGGGGAAGCTAGAATTAGCCAGTTTATCAGAGCCCAAAGGCTAAAATGGTTAGCGTATGTTAAAAAAGATGTCAAAGGAAAGGGTAACAAAAATAGTATTATCAGGAATATATTAGAAAACCAAAGAAAAGTAAGGTCTAGAAAACAAAAAGGAGTACAGAACTGCGGCGAAAAAAGGATATAAAAAAATTACAAAGTGATGGGCCTGAAAACCCCCTAAAGCTCTATATACATACATATAATATCTGTTTGTTAAGGTGACTAAAACAGAATTATTATGAATTTTCTAAAATATGATATACATTGAATTCAAAAGTGCCTGTAACTTATACAATGAAAAGATTCTCGTCACATGAATCCTAGGATTACTGAAATACTGAAAACAGATGAAAATCTTTTCATACACGATTTATTCTTGCACCAAGACAGGGCTCCTCATTTTTTTGTCCCAGTCAGACAGTTTCTAGATATCACATTTCCTGGGCGATGGATCGGTAGAAGAGATCCTTTGGAGTGGCCAGCCAGGTCACCTGACCTCACCCCACTAGATTTCTTTCTATGGGATCACCTAAAAACTGCGATGTATGCTATTCAACCAGATTCTCCGGAAGAATTAACAGCCATATTAAGCAGAATTGTCCTTCATTAACGCCGAAAATTTTATTAATGTTATACTAAATTGATAAGAAACGGATTGTACTATTGTATGGAAGTTAGTGGTGGTCCCTTTCAACATTTAATAAAGTAACTTGAACACTTTTTTGAGTTTTTTTAATTTAACATTTCCCATGTGCATAAAAAAACTTCAAAATTTCATTTCTCAAAACTGAATCGAGAGAATTGCAAAATATTTTCAGATTGTACAAAGAATATATAAACATTTCAATCGACGTATCAATTGACACCCCTTGTAGTTTAAATTTTTGGGGTTAGCGATGATGGGGCCTAGGAGGATGAAGTAGTGTAGATGACTTACATGGTAAAAGATGTCCCCCTTCAAATTATTGTTGATCTGTCTCGCCCATTTTTTCAAATTTGATCATTTACAAAGATATTTAAGGTGAACTGTTTCAGTTAGAGGACACCCTGTATTTTGTAAATAGTTTTCGGAAACAATCACATATTTAAACTAAACATTGCACATTTTAATGGGCAAAATGCTTATAATTTAATAGGCTATAACTTCAAAACTCTTAATACTTTTAGCCTCTAAACATTGATTGACTTGATATGGAATGACCAAAATGGGCAAAATTAAAAAACAGAAACCTCATAAATAAAAGCGCTGAAGCGTGGACTGACAGACAATATAAGAAGTGTGGTTGGGAAGAGCACGAGATACCGATCATGATGTTGTGGGCCTACTGCCACTGATCCCATGTAAATTATGTCTCCAAGGGTGACTAGGCTTTGTCCTTCCCATCCTCGCACGGGTCCTGTTAGTACTTGCAGTTCTAATTCTTTTTGACGTCTTGTTGCAGAACATGTTGCCTTTAAATATACAAGATTTAATTAAGTTCTAATAATTTTGTTACATGTCTTACTGCAATATCTTTGTAAACTGCAACCGATCGCTGTGTATCACCACGATCTGCATGACTTTCTTCTAAATGTCGCTCCAGTTCTTGCAACATGCCTGAGTATTTGTCAAGCCTTCTAAAGGGTTTACTAAGGCCTATAGTTAGCACTAAAACTCCAGGAGTTGTCGCACCACATGATTCCATATACGTTGTTAATTCATCCCTGAAATGTAAATATGTTAACATTGGTTTGCTTTAATAATTTACTTACTCATACTTATATTTATCTAATATGAAAGCAGCTCTGGGATGTAATGAACAGTACACTTGATGTACGGTTTTTATTCTTGGGGCCCATGTTAAAAACAACTTTCCCACTCTTTGGTCTTGACTAGGTTTCTTTTCTTCATCTTCGATAAGATGTAGTAATTGCTGATGAGCATCCAATACTTCTATTAGATTTCCAGTTAGTTGCCGATATTCATCTGTTGATAAACTAAAAGAAATGCTTCAATAAAATCATATTTCATAAGTAAACATTAGCGTCGGGAAAGCTACCTTAAAAAACTAGCCTACTACACTACAAATTACTTTTTCAAAGCACCTTTTTTAACTGTGGTTGCTATTATAGTAACTATTCATAATTTTGGTATATATTTAATTCAAGTCTAACCTTAGGAGTAAAATATTTTTTTAGGCTCTACTGGTATTCAGATAAACTGATTTCTTCATTATCACCTAAGATTTCAATAAGGCAAGCACAAAAACAACTTTGGCGCCTGTATTTTCACGATTAAATGCTTTAGCACGTTTAATATCCATATTGACGTTTCAAAGATACCAATGCAGGATGTATAGGAGTTCATTTTATTATACATACTTGTTATTACTAGTCTCACTTATGAAATTTTTCAAAGCTTAATATTGTCTATAACATATGTTCTTGATAGATTGGTCAAATTTATGTAGCAAAAAGTAGTCTCTAGATTTTCCACTGCAGCTAGTTTTTTTGTAGCTTGCGACCACCGCAAGCATTCTTTGTTTTAATCAATGTGATACTTCAAAAAGCTACAAAAAATTAGCTTGCTGTTGTTAAATATAATATTATTAATAATTTCAGCAATTGTTATTTCATTTATTAATCTAATCTATAGTTCAGCTTGTTTAAAAGATCATTAGCAAAACCAATTCCAGGCCAACAAAAGGTTTAGTTATATTTATAGTGTACGCTAATATTCTTGGCCTTTGTCTTATATTCCACATTTGTCATTGCGGCTAATTAATGTTATTTGATTTTAATAAACATGGTGTTCTAGCAAGTTTTTGGTATAGCTTAATTATTCTGGGCGTTTGTATTTACATGTTCTGTATACATAGTATTGAAATTCCAAATTATTTAATTTACGAGGAGGGTGTAACGCCTAGTTGGCAACAACAATAATACTGACTACTAAGGGCAAAAAAAACTACAGGTAAGTTCCAGGTGTCGAGAGTAAGGGTCGACCAGCTACAGTCGAAGAAGGAGGGGGGGTTAAATAAAAAGCCTAGGCGCCACCTGTTTTGAAAATTAATCTTAGCCCTCGACAATGTCACGATGGATAAAGCAGGAACCTCCCTGGAATCTAGTTTACCTTTGACGACTGCTAACTTAGAAAAACTATGGGGAAAGAAAAACACAATCAAACAAGAAAGTCCGGACAATTAAACTTTTAATGCACAGCAAACGACAACAAGATCAACATACTGAAAGATTAACAACAGCGTATACACAATATTATTGAAAGATGAAAGTATTTATATAAATCGACAGATAATTTACGGGGCGCAATAAAGCGAAAGAACAAATTTGAGTTATTATAATAATCAAAATACAAAATCTATACAACGCGACTAAATTACCAAGTATTCGAAGTCGACGAGATGTCGTTACTCATAATACCTATATTCAAACATAATAGACCTAACAATGTAATTCAATAAAATTTTAACCTTTCGCAATATTTCCCAAAATTTAAATTATAACAAAAAAAAAAGTTTGACTACAATTTCCAAATTAAAACATGAAAAGTACAGATTTAT
Source organism: Limonius californicus (assembly GCA_014611495.1). NCBI lineage: Eukaryota > Metazoa > Arthropoda > Insecta > Coleoptera > Elateridae > Limonius > Limonius californicus. The sequence continues at coordinate 32,365 of JABXWE010004892.1, forward strand.
CGAACGCACCTCGTATAAGTTTAAAAATTCAAATTGTTATTACCACGGAACATTATCAAGCGCACATACCCGTGGAAACACATTGTTAATATTGATGTTTCGCACTTCGCTGCTCTCTGCGATAAACCAATCCATTGATCGTTCGCCAGACCTCATCTGCTTCGTATTGAACAAGATAACCATGAATGCAAAATAAATCCAAATTAAATGTTGAAAACTCGAGCGGGAACAATTTCCAAACCGTAGGAAGTCCATACGCGAAAAAACGCCTAACGATGAAATTTTCGGCGATAGGGAACCTCTAGGTCAATGGCACAAACAAATTGGGTAAAAACCCCAGGAAAATTAACTCTCATACACGTCCTAGCGTCCCTCCAAAGAGGGCAACCAAACCCAAGGAACGACGGCATAAGGATAAATTCCTCTAACAACTACGGTCTTAAATTGGAAGATCCATCCTTAGCTTACAACAGCTAAATAGAACCGAAGCTGCGTGCACTACCACGAGGATTTCTCAACTAACTTCCCCGATCCGCGTAGCATACATCCAGCAATTAAAAGTTAAACGGATGCAAGTCAAAAAGTTAGGAGTTCGAAATTCAAATAAATCCAAAATATTCAAAATATATGCAACCCAAATTGCGAAAATGAAAATCTAAAGCAAAACAATGAGGCGTACAAAATCGGAACGTTACAAGGGTTCAAATATGACCCGGAATTTTATTCTTAGAACCAAACGAATGGCCCTAGCCGCAATTCCTTCTTAACATTCTTGCAATAGGATATCTAGAAGGCGTGCATAATGTCATAGCCACTTCAATTGTTTCTTTTTTAGTAATTGTCAACATGACAGAGCAGGCAGTTCATGTTTCCGTTGGGCAACGCATAATAGTTAGATTTCTTGTGAGTGAGGGTGCCAAACCAAATGATATTTTGCAAACAATTCCAGCACAATATGGGGAATCAACCTTATTGAAAACACAGGTGCTCCAATGGTGTAAGAAGTGTAAGAAAATTTGCCGCACGCGAGACGTCCGAAAACTTCGACAACACAAACCAACATTGACCTGATAAACGACCTTATTCTTGCCAATAGAAGAATTTCTGTCCGTGAAATGTCACAAAACATTACAAATTAGTGTTGGTAGCATTGAGGAAATCATCCGACATCCATGAACATCTGCATTACCGAAAAGTTTGCGCAAGATGGGTACCCAGATTGCTGACTATGGAACAAAAACAGCGACGCATTGAAGTCTCTACTGAGCTTCTCAGGCGATACCAAGATGAAAGTGATGCATTTTTAAATTCCTTATTCACCTGCGACAAAACCTGGATTTTACACCAGAATCAAAAAGATCAAGTTTAGAGTGGCGCCACTCAAACTCCCCAAAACCGAAAAAAGCGAAGGTTGTCCCTTCAGCCGGTAAAGTAATGGCCACCGTCTTTTGGGATAGTAAGGGTGTTCTCTTGACCGATTTTTTGAGAGAACGACGGACCATTAATGCCCCTTATTATTCTGACTTGCTCACTCAAAAAGTTAAGCCTGCATTTCGTTCAAAAAGGAGAAATCGTTCAATCAAGAGTGTCATTCTCCTGCAAGATAACGCCCGACCTCATACTGTCCAATTGACTACAAATGTCCTCGAAAAAATGCATTGGGAGATTCTTCCACATCCACCTTATAGTCCGGATTTATCACCATGTGATTTCCATCTCTTTGGACTGCTGAAAGAGGCATTGGGTGGCTCAAAATTTCAAGACGATGATGATGTTGCCGAATTTGTGCATGAGTGGCTTTGCGCCCAACCAAAAAGATTCTATAAAAATGGCATTATGAAACTCCCACAACGATGGCAAAAGTGCATAGACTTAGAGGGTGAATACATGGAGAAATAGTGTAAAAATTTGCAGTTAAATAAAAAGTTACAGCCAAATTCCAGGTCATATTTGAACCCTCCTCGTACATTAACAGCATTGCATGTGAACAATTTAATTTGTAAATTCAATTGCCGTAAATCCTGTTAGTTCTTAGCATTGAATAAAACATTCACAATATTTTTAGCTGCATTATAAATTATTTCAGATGTACATACATATTTGTTGTTTATAGTTCTTTTTTGTCTGATGTATCACCAAAAAAGGAAAAGACAGGAATTACAAAGACTGTAGAGGAGGAGAAGAAGGAGGAAAGGAAGAAAAGAGAAAGATCCACAGATGACGATAAATCCCCCAAAGGAGCAGTCGCAAAGAAAAAGAATTGGGCGCAGACCATGCTAACACCACATGTAAAGGAAAGAAGGGAGAACGAAAAAGTGAACCCACAATACGAGGAGAACTTAAATGCAACCCTGAGGAACACTACGAAGACAACACAATCTCAACAGAAGTCAAAAAACTAGCAGGAAACGAGAGCGGGACGGAAACACAAATGACGGCAAGCAACAAGAAAGAGCAACGAAATAAAGAACAGGAAGACAAACAAAAAACAGAAAAAGAAATGAAAAAGAAGAAAAACAAAGAGAAACTGAAAATGAGAATTGGAACATGGAATATGAAAACAATGCTAGAAATGGGGAAAATGGAAGAAATAGGGAAAGAGATGGAGAGATACAAAATAGGAATATTGGCACTAAAAGAAATAAGATGGAAAGGAGAAGGAAGAATAGAGAAAGAAAAATTTACAATGGTGTATGGAGGGGAAGAAAAACAAAGAAAGAATGGAACTGCGTTTATGGTAAATAGAGAGGTAAAGAAAAGAATAATAGAATTTAAGAAA
>JABXWE010004893.1:0-11546 GCA_014611495.1 Limonius californicus
AACTCGTGTTGCGAGGTCACGATGAAACATTAACGTCAGGCAATCCAGGAATTTATTTAGGGTTAATACACTTTGCTGCCGAATTAGACGCTGTGCTTGCAATACATATGAAAGGTTCACAAGTGTTTAAAGGCGTCTCAAAAACTATTCAGAACGAATTGCTAGATGCAATCTTGCAAATTTACAAGCAGGAGATATTAAAAGAAATTAAATCTGCAAATTTCATTGCTTTGGAGGCCGATAAAACTACAGACACTTCTAAATATTAACAAATGGTTGTTATTATTCGATACGTGTTTAATGGACAAATTATTGAACGCTTTTGGTCTTTGGTATAGGCATGCATTTCCACAAAAATATTTTGATGAAACTGTGAAATCTTATCCTATGTTGGACAGTGTAACAAACATTGAAAAGTGAACATTCAGCAATTTATGAGCGCGATGACATGTGTAACGTAGGTGGTATTTTGCCACTTTTAGTGACTGAACGCATTGGCGGTCCTATCAATAGAAAAGAAGTTCGTCCAGTCTATCCCGGATTTTGACAACATAGTCATAGACGTCTTTTCCAGCATGAAAAATAGGAGAACGGATTTTATGTACAAAAAATAGGTAAGTTTTTTCTTGTGCCCACCCTCTTTCTTAACTCACGAGCCGCCACTGCCCTATGGAAGTATTAAATACAATCCAATGACTTTAAAGTAAATTATTATTATTATAATCATATTCCCTTTTACCTATTCGGTGTCGGGTTTACATTTTACATTACTTTATACATTTTGTTTTATATATTTACATTATATTTCATTTCGTATCTATAAATTTTTTCCATTCTTTTCTGTTTTTTGCTAAGTTTTTTGCTTCTACCCATGTTTTTCCTCTATCTTGAAGTATTCTGCCTATATCTTGATTCCTTGTTTTTCTTGGTCTTCCTCTTTGTCTGTGGTCTCGCTTCGTATACTAATTTTACTTGTATGTTATTGTTCATTCGTTGTATATGTCCCCACCAACTAAGTTGTCTCTGTTCGATAAAGTGCATTACTGGTTTTACTCGAAGTTCTTCCCTTATTTGTCTAGTCCTAATCCTGTCCTCTCTGGTCACTCCTATTACTCGTCTCAGGTATTTCATTTCCATTGCTTATATTTTGTTTTTTTTTTTGTCTGTTTGAGAGTTTCCACGATTCGCATCCATAGGTTAGTACTGGTCTATATATCATGTTAAAAACTTTTATTTTTGTCTGCTTAGCTATTTCTTTTTTATTTATGAATTTTTGATTCATTGCGTTGTATAGTTTTATTGTTTTGTCGATTCTTTCACTTATTTCCGCTTCTTGTTTTCCTGTTCTCTCTAAGGTTACCCCCAAGTATTTGAATTCTTCTACTTGTTTTATTTTGACATTGCTTATTTCAATATTATTATATATATTAAAGTAAATAAGTATTCTAAAGTAAGACGTTTGGGTATGTAAGTGCAGCTGTAGATGATAGAAGTGAAGATTTATAGGTGGAAATAATTTTGGGGAGAATTTTATTCACCAAAGTTGGTCTTAAATTTTCTTAAATTAAATTAAAAAGTTTCGGTAAACAGACATTCCTTGAAAGAAATCCTACCGTACTTGCTGATGTAACTTAAACACGTGTATAAATAAGAAATGCTAATTTATTACAGATAATAAATACCTAAGCAAACTTAATGGGAAAAACGTGATGTTGGTCAACACTTATTATAAAAATACCCAATTTTACCGATTCGGTAATTCATGACGATATCCTTTTAGCAAGCCGATTACTGTAAGTACGTGCGCAATCACTAAAAATATTAAACAGGAAGAATTTTACATGCCGTCCCTGACTAATACAGAGAATATAATCGCCGGTCCCCACCAGTGGCCCGTATTAGACCATCGCGCGTACTTGTGTCAACGTTCCGGTTTTCGGGTAATCTTCGCGGTTGACGTGGACGGAAATTTGTGTTGCAGTCTTCTTAAGTTATTGCTTTTATAAATACGTGAAAATTAAACAATAATGTAAGTAGATCGTTAATTAAATACTTTTTGTAGGTATTTCTCAAGAATTTTTTAATTTGCGTTCAGATACCCAGTATAGTGTTTAAAAAATTAATTTTAAAACTCAAACAATTTGATGCGGAAGTATAAATTATACTAAACCATTAATGTTTGTTATTACGTTGATTTATATTATTAATTCTTAAAATATTTCGTAATATTTAACCCTATATTTTTTAATACCTACTCATTAGTTGCTATCTAAAATATTATCAGTAAATAAAGAACACACGATAATTAAATTATGAAGATAAAATTCATAAGTTTATATTAATAATTTTTAAATGCACCTCCTCCCCCAATTTTACCTCGAAGCAACTATTGTTATCTCTAGATTGTTTACTCTAGTAGAACAAGTAGGTTTTGCGAACTGTCACGTGTGATATTATTTGCCTTAAACGTGTTTAGAAAACAAAGTACTTTGACATTGACTACGCTGGTCGATTGTTAGAACCAAGTGCAATGCTGTCAAACGTTTTATGAGGTTAATAGCATCTTTTCGCTATTAATTTAGTAGTTTTTAAATTATTTCAGAGAAGATTTAAATTTAAGGGGTAAATAATATTTTCATATGGTTTAAAATGTAATTATATTTTCAATTATATTATAGTTTTATTTATAAATACGTACTAGAATTCTTAAATGGTTATCCTTTTTTGCAGTACTCGATCATGGTTGTACAAAAAATTTGCTGCCTGGGTGCTGGATACGTTGGCGGCCCAACATGCAGTGTAATTGCTCTAAAGTGCCCCGAAATAAAGGTAACCGTAGTTGACATGAGCAAAGAAAGAGTCGCTCAGTGGAATTCAGACAAACTTCCAATTTATGAAGTAAGTCAGAATTTAAAATTACAATGAAAGCCAACTCTAATTTTTAAATACCTATAGCCAGGTTTGGATGAAGTAGTCAAAGCATGCAGGGGCAGAAACCTTTTCTTTTCGACTGACTACACCAATGCAATATTAGAAGCAGACTTAATTTTTATTTCCGTAAATACGCCAACAAAAACCTTTGGAAATGGCAAGGTATGTATTTGTTATACCCTTGACCGCCTTGTTTTACTGGGTATTCCATGCCTAATTTGTTTAATTGACTATTATTCTCATTGCTATGTAGGGCAGAGCTGCTGACCTTAAATACGTTGAAGGTGCTGCTCGCATGATTGCAGAAATTTCTAAAAGCAATAAAATTGTTGTGGAGAAGAGTACAGTGCCTGTCAGGGCCGCTGAAAGCATTTTAAACATTTTAAGTGCTAATAACAAGCCAGGAGTTTCGTATCAAATTTTATCAAATCCTGAATTTTTAGCTGAAGGTAAAATATTAAAATTACGTTTAAAAAACTACTAATATATTTTTGATGCAGGTACTGCTGTAGATGATCTTTTACATCCCGACAGAGTTTTAATCGGGGGTGAAGACAGCTCTGAAGGCCATGCTGCCATTGAGGAATTATGTAGTATTTATGAGCATTGGATTTCTAGGAAAAATATTTTGACTACTAATACGTGGTCATCAGAGTTATCTAAATTGGTAGGTATTTCGTTAGAAAGTTGGTAGATTGTAGAAAGTGATAAGTAATCCTATGTAACTAATGTTATCAGCATTATCAGTTAGCAAGCAGCTTGGAATTAGGTAAAACGTAATAATGGTTATGTAGTTGATTAAATTTTACTACTTGACATTAAGTGCAATATAAATAAATGTTCAGGTTGAGTTAAACTACAAAGTTTATATAAACATTAAAACATCTGAAATACTTTTATAATTAAATGAAACTTTTTGTCATTACATCAAAAATTTGTAATTGTTAATAACACCGTTCGTCAAATAGTGGCGAGTTTGGATTCAATTCTCTTCTTCTTCTTCTCAGCCTTCTTCAGTCTATTTGTAGACTTAGGCCTCCTTAACATCATTCCACCTCGATCTATTCTGCGCTATGTTCCGCCAGTTGAAACCACCTGTTTTCTTCACATCATCCGCCCAACGTCTGAGGTCTTCCAGTTGGTCTTTTTTGCCCCCATGGTCTCCAATTGAGTAGAATTTTCGTCCTTCTATCTTGCGATCTTGCTACATGGCCTGCCCATTCCCACTTTTACTTTGCCATTCGCTCTACTATATCGTCTACTTTTGATACACTATGTAGCCATGTATTTCTCTTTTATCTTTTATAGTTACTCCTACCATTTTGCGTTCCATAGCCCTTTGTGTGACAGCCATTTTTCTAACAATTGATTTGTTGAAGGCCCAGGTTTCTGTTCCGTACAATAGCATAGGAAATATGCATTCGTTAAAGGTCTTGGCTTTTAGTTTTTGTGTAATATTCGTCTTCATTATGTAACCCAATTTTCCGTACGCCGTCCATCCCAGTCTAATACGTCTATTCAGTTCAGCTTTTAAGTTATCTTTCCCCATCCTGATTTCCTGTCCAAGGTAAACATATTTTTCCACCTTCTCTATATCTATATTATTAAGCGTTATCCTGAACTTCGTTTGTCATGATTTTTGTTTTGCTTATATTTATTTCTAAGCCTCATTCTCTAGAAACATCACTTAGTTCATTCAACATGGTTTGTAGCTCTTCCGGGGATTCTGTTATTATAACGACGTCATCGGCGAAACGAAGATGATTAACCATTGCTCCAGAAATTTTTATTCCTTTCTTGCTCCAGTTGAGTTTTTTAAATATATCCTCCAAAGCCGTAGTAAAAAGCTTTGGAGAAATCGGGTCTCCCTGCCTTACACCTTGATGAATATTGACCTTTTCTGTGTCATCATGTAACCGTACAGTTAATGTAGCATTCCTATAGATGTTTTTAATTAGAGCAGCGTATCTATGATCAATTATTGTGTTGGCTAGAGAATCTAGTATGGCCCAATTTTCGATACTGTCAAAAGCCTTCTGATAATCGACGAAGGCTAGCCAGAGCGGTAACTGGTATTCCGTAACATTTTCAATCAACACGCGAATTGCTTGTAAGTGGTCATTACAGCTAAAATTCTTTCAGAATCCGGCCTGTTCTTTAGTTTGGTAAAAGTCGAACTTACTGGTCAAACGATTAGTTATTATTCCTGTAAATAGCTTGTAAATGTGGGATAGCAAGCTTATTGGCCTATAATGATCTAAATTTGATGCATCCCCTTTTTTGTATAGGAGAATGATTATTGCTTCATTCCAATCGTTTTGAATCTCTGCTGTATGAAGGCATAAATTAAATAGTCGTTGTAACTCCCGAAATAGATGTTTTCCTCCGCATTTTGTAGTTTCGACAAGTATTCCATCTGCTCCCGGTGCCTTCCCTATTTTCATACTTCTAAGTGCTAGCTCTATTTCATCTTCAGTAATTTCTGGAATGTCCTCGGAGTTGACGTTAATTAAAGTAGGTCTGCTTGTTTGTATGTTTGGGTTAGGATGCTTTGATTTATAGAGTTCTTTGTAAAATGTCTTCGTTATGAATTCTCTAGTATCTCGTATCCCTAAGTACCCCTCAGTCATCTGCATACCATAGCCCTGGAATGAGAACGTTTCAGACCCAACGTTGCAAAAAAAAGCGTTTTTGAAGTTATAGTATTTTAAAAACTAGTTAGTTCTGTGAGCGCGTCCATTGAACATCATAAAAGCTAGGGTGCCGCCATCCAATGACTTAAACCCCATCTCCCTAGGTCCTCTCATTACGGAGTTATGGAGCTCTTAAAAGAAAATTTTTGCGCCCCTCCTGGCGGCGATCACGTGCTCCGACAGAGGTCTTTCACGGTACCGAGTAATGGTGTAAGTGAAATTGCACTAGCTTTTTTACTTTCCATAATATAAGCTGCTGAATATTTAATATTTTTTGCGAAGAAGTTTATATAAGAGTATTATTATTATTAGTTGGGTAAGGGCCTCCCCCATAAGGTGGGTTGTTGATCTACTCTCCCATAGTGATCAATCCTCATGGGAGATTGGCAATGCAACCTTCGGGTCACCCATCCAAGTACTGACTGGAGACCACGCTGCCTTAACTCTCCTGATTGTAAGTGAATGGGCGACGAATGTGCGCAAACCGGGACCTTATATAAGAGTATAATCGAGATAAATATCTCGACATGATTTTTGCGGAGATGTCTATGGTGTGGTTCTACTGTTGATATAAGGTATTGACAATTCTCCACCAAGAACCACTCTATCAATAGAGCACAAACCTTTTAGAACAGCACATTCCGTCATTTTAGAATTACATTTAGTAGGACTGACATATAGGTACTCGATCAAAAACGAACACATACATATGTGCTTGCTTTGTTGATTCATTTCCAACGGCTTTTAACACCTCATTTGATTTCAATGTTTTGACTTTTTCACACTGAAGATGGATATTTTCTAATATAACCGATATTACGAAAATTGCATGGCAAAAAATGTTTTTTAAAGTGGCGTTAACGTCAAGCATTTATACCAATTTTAAAAAATAGTCAAATTCTGAACCTTTTTTGGGAGTCGACGGGCGTTAAAATGTTTCGAGTTACTTTTGGCCCCTTCCAAATCGTCAAGTAGATGAGCTATAAGAAAAATAGTATTCTTGGTCCGTATATAGCAGAGTTAAGCTCTGTTAAAGCGTCAAAAGTTGTCGATGGTTAGTCTTAGACGTCTAATTTGAATAGATTCCATTTAAAAATGAAAATAATCCGCATGTGAAAACGTTTTTTTTTCGCATTGAAACAGTTTTTTTGGTCGAGAAGGCCTAGAAGGTTGCGGGTCTGGGTTGCATTCGTACACCTTTATATGTATCATCTTTGTCACGTCGGATGTTGCCTCCCCCTTTTTCCTCATCATATTTGAGACCGAGCTACAGGTAACAGGAAGAACAAGTTTGAGCACTGCTGCGGCTATCTTTTGGCGTTGAACATGTTTTTTTCGAAAAGGTTGCTCATTACGAACATTAGCGAAAAGGGTGCCCTATCGAACGGCGTAGACTGTAGATGAAAAAGGGGTAATTTTGACATTTCTGGGCGCTGACTATCTGCTGAATTCGATGTGCATCGCAAAAATAATCTCACTTGGTGCATTTACCCTCTAGTAACCTTCTCTAGCGTGGTGGTAGCTAGCGCCAGTTGACAGCGCGCTCGGTTTTTGACCTAAACGTCGTTTCTGACTTGAGTTCGAACCCCCAGCATTACCACAACAGCATATAGAAATCTTGTGCTGAAGCATTGAAGAGAAGCACGTGCCAAAGAAGTTTAGGGTGCCTAGTAGTGGGACGAAAAAGCTGTTGACGACGGCGATTCGCTTTTGTTTCTACCTTCTGCTTGTGGAGACATACTGGCCAATCCGATAATTCTTGGTGTATGATGTAACAAAAGTAGCTCTTCACTGTAATCCAAGTTTGATCTGATCCTGTTTCAAAATGAAATCTTTTTACCAACTCGCCGATCTCCTGTAAACACAGGTTTACAAATGCGGGTAAACTTTTGGACCCAAGAAGACAAGCATGTTTCTTAACGTTTTTCGGTGCGCTGAATTCGAATTCGTTGTCAGTTTTTCGAGATTGGCTCTACTTTTCGAGAAACAATGTGTCAAATCTTGGCCAAGATGAAATATAACGAACATCAATGGAAAATTTGTGGCGATTTAAAGGTTCGGAACTCTAAGAACATCAATTGTAATTAAATCTAAAACATTTATTGATTTATATATTATTAAGCAGGTGATTGGTCTCCTGACTGGGATGCAATCGGGATTCACAAAACATTGCTACTGTCTTTGCCTCTGGGATAGTCGTGCAACTGAGCATCATTATGTGAGAAAACATTGGCCAAGTCGTTGCAATTTTGAGCCCGGGAAAGAAAATGTCTCTGCTACACCACTTATTAACCAAAAAAACGCTTTACTATAGCGCGTTTCAGAGTCGCCGTGCAGCATGAAGAAGATACAGATACAAGGTTGTCAAACTTATTTGTGAGGCACCTTTAAGACATAAAATTTAATCCCTTTCACGCAAAGGTTTGAAGTATGGTAATGCTATTGTAACCCCTAAAAGAAACGTGTTGTTAAATGCCAGGTTCAGTGGTTCTAAAATATTTATATTTTATTAAACCTGAGAGTACAATTTTTCCTAAGTGCAATTAATTGTTTATTATTTACATATTTATAAGAGTAAAAAAGAAACAAAACAATTACCAGCTTGATATAATATGCAAGCACTATTATATAACTGAGGAAATACATTACATAAAATTATGAAGATTTTGTGGAAAAATACGACATGTTTTATAGTTAATTATCCGAGTAATTATCACTGTCGCTAAAAATATTTGGATCACTATCACTATCACCAGCGTTGATATTGATAATTATGGGCTCTATTTCGTCCATTATGTTGTCAACTTCCCACATTGACTTTTCTATTTTCCACAAATTAAATACCCATTAACAAATTCTTGAGTATTGTCATTATTCTCCGTGTGTATGATTCATTTTGAAAATCACATTAGTTTACAAAAAGAAATTCCTCATTGTATACAACCAAACAAATTAAGAACTTAACATTATTATCTTGGTTGGTTAATATTATTTTTGTTTGAGAACTTCTGAACACCTACCTCATTTCAACAAAATAAACCCGACGTACTATTGTTAAGAGATTACGAATACTGGCAACAATGTCATTTTTTGTCCCATAAGAAAATTATTGCCCTATCTTTTCCATGCTGCACGGCGACTCTGAAACGCACTATACCACCTCTACACGTCAGACTTGGCCTTATAAAGAACTTCCTCAAAGCGCTCAATCGTGAAGGGCCGGCTTTCCAGTATTTAACCAAGCTCTGTCACAAAATTTCATATGCGAAAATCAAAGAAGGTGTATTTGTTGGACCTGATATTAGGAGGCTGATGGATAACAACAACTTTCCAAGGTGTTTAAAGGCCGACGAAGCAGCAGCATGGGCATCTTTTAAAAGTGTTGTTCACATCTTTTTCGGCAAACAAAAATCCCCGGATTTCAAGCAAATAATAGCCAATTTTTTTTAAATTATCGCAAGATTGGGTCTCGAATGTCTTTAAAGATTCATTTCCTGCATTCCCATCTGGATTTCTTTCCGGATAATTTGGGCGAGACGAGGGACGAGCAAGGAGAACAGTTACACCAAGATTTGATGAAAATTGAGAGATGCTACCAAAGATTTTGGGACGAGGGCATGATGAGCGACTGCTGTTGGACTTTAATGCATGAAAGTGACCCCCAACAATACAAACGACTCAGTTCTACTGTACTTCACTTCTGATATGTCACATTTTTTCAATAAAATGGTCATAAACCGTAGAAAATCGTACAAAATGGGAGTCTCTCTCTCTAAGTCTTCAGTCTCTTGACTGGTTTGACGCATGTTTCCAATCTCGTCTTGCCTCAGATTTTCTCTTCATTTCTTCATAGTTACGCGCGCCCAAGTCATCCATAATTTGTTTAATATATCGATTGCGTGGACGTCCCCTAGTTCTCTTTCCGTCTATCTTCCCTTCTATGATTGTTTTCAGAATTCCCTCCCGGCGAAGAATATGTCCAATTGGTTGGTCTCGTCTTTTCTGTATCTTTTTCTTTTCTTCAGTCCTTTCCAGTAAATGGGTATATCGATTATTTTGAAAACTAGACCCAATGAAGAAAAACGGACTTCGGATTCGGATTCAGCGTCGAAACTTACCTTAGAAACACCTTTTGGGTGCTTGGGTCAAAAACCGTGTATACTTGTGTAATGTGGAATAATGAACTCACGCTAAGGGAGATAGAACATATCGTTAATTTTGAAATATATTTACATTTTCACCATGCTGAAAAATCACGTGATCTGTGAATGTGAATATTTTCTTAGTTTACATGTGGGTGTGCTTTTACAACGGGTAATTAGTTGTGCTTGAGGAAACAGCTAATCTCGCCGCCTTGTCACTTCAAGCTGCTACCAACTTTTGTCAGTTTACCATAAAAATTTCCCTAACAATTATCTACAAAATCTAACCTTGCATTTTACTCTGTCAATAGCATAATCATTTTCTAACAATTCCAAATATCAAAACTAGAACACTGCATGGTCATATAAAATTAAGATTTTCCGCTTTTGTAATCGTTTTTTCTCGTTTCGAAATCGTTTCTAGGCCAGAGGTGTTCAGAAGGTTTAGGGTCTGTGTTGCACTCGTATAGCCTTATACCCGGACTACCCTAATTACACTATTTGGGCGACAGTATTTTTTGTAGGTGCAAGTTATTGCAGTTAGATGGATACTGGATATGGCTATATTTATGATTATATCATGGTCAATAAATATTTTGTACTTTGAAAATTAATTTTGTGTCTCTTCTCAGTTTACTATTTTTGCAGATGATTGTGTTTTTATGACTGGCAATGAATTGTCGTACTTAAAGAAACAGTTACACTCATCTTGTCACTTCAAGCTGACACAACTTTTGTCAGTTTTCCAAAACAATTTCCCTAACAATTGCCTACGAAATCTAACCTTGCATTTTACGCTGTCAATAGCATACTCATTTTCTAACAATTCCAAATATCAAAAGTAGAACACTGCATGGTCATATAAAATTAAGATTTTCCGCTATTGTAATCGTTTTTTCTCGTTTCGAAATCGTTTCTAGGCCAGAGGTGTTCAGAAGGTTTAGGGTCTGTGTTGCACCCGTATAGTCTTATACCCGGACTACCCTAATTACACTATTTGGGCGACAGTATTTTTTGTAGGTGCGAGTTATTGCAGTTAGATGGGTACTGGATGTGGCTATATTTATGATTATATCATCAATAAGTATTTTGTACTTTAAAAATTAATTTTGTCTCTTCTCAGTTTACTATTTTTGCAGATGATTGTGTTTTTATGACTGGCAATGAATTGTCGTGCTTAAAGGAACAGTTACACTCATCTTGTCACTTCAAGCTGACACAACTTTTGTCAGTTTTCCAAAACAATTTCCCTAACAATTGCCTACAAAATGTAACCTTGCATTTTGCTCAATGGCATAATCAGTGTGTAATAATTCCAAATACTAAAAATGTAGAATGCTGTATTGTAGCGTTACGGACCCTTGTGTTGTGCTTTTTATTTTATTTGTCGTGATTCGTCGGGATCGTGTTAGGTGCGGATCTAGAGTAGTTGAGCTAAATACGAAAATAAAACACCAGAGAGGTTTAATACATTTATTATCTTCAATATTAACTGCAGACAGTGCAATTTAACTACCTCCGGTATTCACCTGTTCAGGCTAGGAAACTGCAGGAAACCTTAGCCGAGGTAGGGCGACGTGGTCCCAAGTACGACGGTTTACCACTATTGTCTATGGGTACAATAACACGAAAGACTAACGATGGAATTATGGGCCTGTTTATCTAAAGGTACCAGGTGGGTGATTAGGGAACGCGAAGCTGCAGCTGAGATACCTCAAAGCGCAATCATCGATGGAAGCCGTAAGCTGCTGAGATACCTCAAGCGCTGGCAGGTAAAGGG
>JABXWE010004894.1:0-19455 GCA_014611495.1 Limonius californicus
TTCAAATTTTCAGAAAAAACATGAAATACTACTCTAAGAAAACGATGGAAATTTAAAATTAGAAAAGTTAAAAACAAAGAAGTATTTCTTAATAATGTGTTGGGCCACCACGATTTCTAAGACACTCGTTAACCCTTCTGGTCATACTAGAAATTAAATTATCGATGTCTGCTTGGGGTATCTCCTCCCAAAAATGTTGAATATGCTGACGAAGGTCTGCCAAATTATTGGGCGGCCTAGGTAAATTGCTGATTCTTGACCCTATCATATCCCAAACGTGTTCTATTGGCGATAAATCCGGAGAACGTAATGGCCACCGGAGTAATTGAACATTGGCTTGTTGCAAATGTTGCACAGTAACCTGAGCAACATGTGGGGTTGCATTATCCTGCTGGAATATAGGGTTTTCCAGTAAGTGTAAATATGGTATTAACACTGGTTCCAGTATGTCATCGATGTATCGCCGAGCATTAAGACTTCGAGGGATGAATATTAAGGGGGATCTGCTACCATGTGCAATAGCATCCCAAACCATAATGCCCTGTGTAAGAGCTGTATGACGTTCTAAAGCCAAGTTTAAATTTCGGCGTTCACCTCGACGTCTTCTTGCCCTTTTACGACCATCATGGGCCCACAAACAGAATCTAGATTCGTCACTGAAGACTATGTGATTCCATTCACGAACCCAGTGGCTACGTTCCATGCACCATTCTAATCTTCTGGCTTTATGCCTTGGGGTAAGAGGTAAACATAAAACTGGTCGGTAGCTTCTTACGCCGAAAGAGCGTATTCTGCGGTAAACTGTGCTCATATGGACTCTTTGGTGTGTTACTTGGGCCCAGTCATTTCCAATGGCTCTGGTTGTTGAAAGTCGATCTCTTAGGGCCATTAAACGAAGAACACGATCTTCACGAGCTGTCGTTTGTCGTTGCCCCCCAGAACCGACACGCCGTTGATGAGTGTGTTCTACAGACCATCGGTGCCAAGTTGCGGACACTGTTGAGACGCTTCGACCCACACGATTGGCAATTTCTCGAAATGAAACACCTTCTTCCCTAAGCCCTACTATTCGACCTCGCTGAAAGTCGTCTAATTGACGATAATTACGACGACGACGAACTGGTGGCATAATGAAAGAAAATCTTGAACTACCTGTAACGGTGACAGTTTTAAAATTCGCAGATAAAGCAACAAAATTGAAAAACAAATGGCGCTATTCAAAGAACAAAAATAAGAAAAACTCAAGTTACCATTGGAATTTTTCAACCAACTTTTCATTATTTTCTCATCATGTAACACGTCACTAAATACGCATATTCAAAATGTTTTGAAATTATGTTTTCCCTGTGTTCGGATTTTTTTGGAAAGCAGTATATATATATATATATATATACTCACCGCCAAAACATAAAATTACAAAAGAACAGTACAAGCAGTATTTCGATACTCTTGGCAACCGATTTACCAGTGGAGGCGATTTCAACGCTAAACACCCGTGCTGGGGATCCAGAGTAAATATGCCTATGCCAAGAGGAAGGTAACTCTATCTAGCGTTGCTATAAAACAATTTAACGTCTTTATCCACGGGCGGACCAACGTACTGGCCTGCAGATAGAAGGCGTAAGCTAGACCTCTTAGACTTCTGTATAGTAAAGGGTATACCACAAACGTATATAAGCATACAATCATGCTTTGACCTTTCATCCGACCATTTCCCCATAATTGCTACAGTAAATGCTAACATAGTACAAAAAGCGAGATCAACTACGCTACATAATAGTAAAACAAACTGGGCCCTATTTAACAATATACTAAGCAATAACCACCTCAAACTCTCACTTAAAAATCAGGAAGAACTAGACCTAGCTGTTAACTTGTTAACCAGACTATTCAGGAGGTTGTATGGTCAGCAACCCCAGAAATAGACAACAAACTGCAACAAAGATCATGCTCTGACACAGCTAAAGAAAAAATCCTAGAAAAACGGCAATTAAGAAAACAATGGCAATAGACGAGATTTCCTCAAGATAAAAACATTCAAAATTATCTGGACGAACTTTTCGCAACCAAAGATACCAATTACTCTCCTTGGAAGGTGACGAGAAACAATAAGCGTCCCCGACGGCATAACTTTCCAATCAAACTAGAAAACGGGAAATGCGCTAGATTAAATATAGAAAAGAAGTATTTGCTAAACATCTTGAGAAAACGTTTACCCCTTTTCCAGAGTAATCACTGAAAATGAGGAAGAACAAATGCATACATTCCTAGATTCGCCACTATAAAAGGAACTCTCACTAAAAAAATTCAAGATGCACGAAATCCAACAAATAATCGCCAAAGATCTCAATAGCAAAAAAGTTCCAGGGTGGGATCACATCACAGGCAAGGTGCTCAAGGAACTCCCAGAAAACATAATTCGAGACATAACGGCACTCTTCAACGCAGCCCTAAGATTAAATTACTTCCCAGCTTCTTGGAAAATCGCACAAATCATACTTATATAGCAAAACCTGGCAAAGATCCTGTAAGCGTAGAGTCATACAGGCTAATCAGTCTTCTGCCAACAATATCGAAAGTTTTCGAAAAACTTCTGCTTAAAAGACTTAAACCAATACTTGAGCAAAAACAACTAATCCCTGAGCATCAGTTCGGATTCAGAGAACAGCATGGAACCGTTGAACAAGTACACCGAGTAGTACGTCACATAAATACCGATATTGAAGAAGGCAGATACTGCTCAGCTGTACTTCTCAATGTGTCAAAAGCATTTGATAAGGTTTGACACTCGGGACTATTATACAAAATCAAAAAACAACTACCCCATAATATTTATCTTCCATTAAAATCGTACTTAGAAGATAGACAGTATTATGTTAGACATGATGACGAACAAACAAACTTAAAACCAATCAAATCAGACGTCCCGCAAGGAAGCATACTAGGGCCAATCTTGTATCTGATCTTTACTGCCGATCTCCCAGTTCTACAAAGGACAGCAGTAGCGACTTTCGCTGACGACACTACAGTGATTGCATCACACAGTGATCCCGCAACTGTATCTAATCTGGTTCAAGAAAATATAAACGAAATCGAGAAATGGATTAAAACTTGGACAATCAGGATTAATGAACAGAAATCTGTACATGTAACTTTTACCACGAAAAGATCAACCTGTCCACCAATCTACCTCAACGAACAAGCTATATCAGTGGCGGCTTGTACTAAAGGGCACAAGGGTACGTGCCCACCCAACCACCAAGATAAACATAGAAAGAAATTCGCATGTAATTCAGTGCATTATTTTAATTTCATTATTTCAACGATGGTATGAAATTTTCCTTCCTCACCAAAGGCGCGGCTAATACGCTCAAAACTATGTTCCGGGGAACGCTCTGATTTGTATGTATGTAGAGCAAGATTCGGTTGCCTATCGGTTATCTTCGGTATACGCGATATACCAGGCGAATGGGGCACCGAGCACATTGTTCCCGATTTGCAGTCAACGTTTGAATTTGCACTTTGGAGCGCTGTTTTCGCGCAATCGCGCGTTTGAATTCAAGGACGAAAGTGACGTTTTTTCAATGATGGAAGTTAATTGTGTGCAAAAAGATCGACTGAACGCATTGGCGGTCCTATCAATAGAAAAGAAGTTCGTCCAGTCTATCCCGGATTTTGACAACAAAGTCATAGACGTCTTTTCCAGCATGAAAAATAGGAGAATGGATTTTATGTACAAAAAATAGGTAAGTTTTTTCTTGTGCCCACCCTCTTTCTTAACTCATGAGCCGCCACTGAGCTATATCCCAAGATACAAAAGCTAAATACTTAGGTATAACCCTAGACAGAAGACTTACATGGAGGCCACACATTGAATTAAAAAAGAAGCAATTAAACATCAAATTAGGGCAGCTGTACTGGATCATCGGAAGAAAGTCACAACTCACACTAGAAAACAAAGTGCTCGTGCACAAAGCAATATTAAAGGCAATATGGAGCTATGGGCTCTGCTGCAAATTCAAATATCGAAATAATAAAAAGATTCCAATCTAAAGTTCTATGTCAAGTTACCAACGCCCCATGGTTTGTAACCACTGTGACACTAAGAAGAAACCTACAAATACCTACAGTTAAAGAGGTAGCCAAACAACTCAGTGAGACATTCAGTGTCCCAAATCAACTAGTGCGTAGACTTCTTGCGCTTTAAACCTACGGACATACCAGATAGGTTCCAGTAGCAGCAATTAAGTCTTAGCTAAGATGTAGTTGTAAAGGCACGAATCACTGGATGACCTGCCTACATGATATGTATTTAATTTTGTTATTAATAGTGTTATCTCATTTGCTTAATGTCCCTTGGACAGATTGTAAATTGCATGGGGTTAAATAAAAGAAAAAAGTAGACAACATATTCAAGATTGAAATTAAGGTGAAACAATTATTAGAAATCATAGGATCTTCTTTATATGTAAAATTAATTTAGTGAAATTGTTTCTTTTTATTACCAACTATAATCCTTTAAAAACTTAATGTACACAATCCCAATCTCAAAATGTTTTTGCTTTTCTCACAATCAGAACAATTCCAATTCACAATTTACTTTATTGTATATTATACATATTGTCTTTTACACTAGTTGCAATTCGTTTTCCAACGTTCAGGTAGACCCGAAAGAGAAGAACCCGAAATCTCGTGGCGTACAGGGAATCAAATATGTGTAACACAATAGTTTGACGATGTAAAAAGGTAGTTTTAATATTTGATTGCTAGGTCGCTTTAGGATGCCTTAATTTCAGAAGTTAATTTTGGGGTATGTTAACCCTATTAATAATTGTTCAGTGAACGAACTTTTGTGACGTCTGAATTTCTAATAAACTTGTTGGAATACGTTATTCTGGCTCTCAACCGTATATTTAACAAACATTAACATACAATGAACTTTTTATTGAAATGTAAATTCTGTAGCGAAATGTGGGGAAAGTAAATCTAGATGTTAATGAATTTTCAGGAAACCTGTAAACAGCATGTTAACATTTGAATTGTTTATTTTAAAACTGGCGCTATTAACCTGGCTGTCAACAGGTGTGACTTCTAAATGTGTGCCAAAAACTGGACCAAGTTGGTTCCGCTGTTAATTATACAATTATGAAATTGCAGAACATAATTTTTAATTTTAATTTGTAGGATTCGGTTAGCCTTTTGCGTGTACGCTCTACATGAACCTGCATATTCATAAGGACTTAATTTTACGAGTATTTTGGGGTAAGTTAGCCCACTGAATGATAAATTGTAGCAAACTCTGCACATAAAACTTTGCTGGCTGAATTTTTATTTCGCGGTTTGATGTTGGGACAGGTTAACTCTGTTAATATTTAGATGTTAGACAGAGTTTTTAGAGCTTTAATTGCGCAATTAAAAATAGAGTAAGATAGGTCTGCTCCTATAAAAGCCATGAAAACATGAAAAAAGCTGCTTGTAGATGCCGTTCCAGCAAAAAAATAAAAGTGCCGCAGAATCGCATTCAAAGTGTTAAAAGACTGTCATAAAATAGCAAAAACCCTCGTTAGCTTTATACCAGATGAGAGTTTCCCTTAGAAATCTTTTATACAGAAGGCAGCAACTCTGCACAAATGCTCGCATTTATTACCCGATAAGTGTTGGTTTTGATGTAGAGGCCTCAAACAATCACCGTAAAACATATTTGTAGTTACAGAAAAGAGTTTAATAAAATGTTCAGATAGGGATGGATGTTTTCGGTTCAAAGCAAACATTTAGTTTTATAGTCTTTTTATATGAAGACTCTACTGCTTTATTACCTAACCCACTGGAATGCTTTCAGCAACTTCTTATTTATTTGCTCCAGTCGCAAACTAGCCACAAAACGAAAAGCGATGGTCCGAAAGTAAAATGGACAACAGTGAACTTCAATTTGGAAGGGTTTTTTAGAACAAACATTATTTCGATCTTTCTAATAATTCGAGCATCAGCAAATTATTGATTTTGCTTTTCCTATATTTTATTTGTAATGTTCCATTAGGACGGAAGTAATTGGTCAATAATAGGGATTTAAATACTATGTTAGGGGAAAATGGTCTTACACAGGGGTTACTAGCTCCAGTATAACGAAAAGAAATAATCAGTAAACAATAAATGTTTGATTTTTGCTGTATCGGGGTGAGTTAGTTCCACAAGACGAACTTACCCCAATATAAGAATGTAGACTTGTATTATTTATTAGTAACATTTTTTTCGCTGAGGAATTACAAGCGAATTAAAAAAAGCAACAAATGGTAGTTTTGGGTAAATTTACCCTTCGACTTTCCTGTATATAACATCTGTTCTTAAAATCGCAACACAATTTCTAGTTTATTGTGGGATACCAATGCATACCTTTGCGATATAAGTCCAGGAAGGACGGGGATCCACTTATTGGGAACTTTCTGCTTGGACATGTATGTTTCTGCACAAGCAGATTCTACAATTGTCGTACGTATCGTCGGTTTGTGCGGGCGTAAATCGGAATAGGACGCCGTATTCTTGATCCACTGAACCCTTGCTGCTTCTGGAACTAATTCACAAGAGTTATTTTTAATGGGTGCAACAGAACTCTTAATTTTAATGCTTCATTTTACTGCTGGCTGCAAGATGTTAATGGCCTTAGAATTGATTGTAAAAGTCTTTTGCGACCACCCTTTCAACACGTACAGAGTAAATTGAGAAAAGCTGTTTAAGTAATTATTTTACAGTCGTCTGTGTTTTGGTTTTCGTTGGGTAGTTGTATGGTTTCAGTTCTTAGCTAATGTTTTGAGGTTGGACCGACTTTTTGGGAATTATCAAGTTTGATTAGTTTAGTGATTTAGTAGTAGGAATGGAAAATCAAAAGAATATTAAATAAAGGTATGCGTTTGGTTGGTGGAACGATCTGGTAAGCGGAGAGTAAGATGAAAATTTTTAAGAATTAAGACTTTACTTGGTAGTTTAAGTTCGAGAGCGTGCATAGTTCCTACGGTCCATAGAGGGTAACGTTTTACAGCTTCACGTCTTTCTTCACATCGACAAGGTTCCATAATATTTGAATTAAAATTTGTGTTTCTGAATTTCTGTCAAACGTCAAACATGTCCTTGCTAAATGTCAGAGATAATTGATATGTTGACAAAACAACTATCAATATTTAAAAATTTTAGAAAGTTGTGCTGCAACATTTTCTCTTATTGTATCTAACTACCAATGTGTGTGATTATAGAGTATTCTCGAAAACGCAAAAGTATTCTGATTCCCCAGAAATTCAGTCAATTTTTATTTTTGCTGTTAAAGCTAAACACCGATTACATGTGTTATTCGGAAAGTATTTTAACATATTTTTGATAATTTTGTGAATTTAGTACTCTGAATTTTCGGGTCTACTTCTTTATTGTTTATAGAATAATTAATACTTAAATAGGCGGGAACGACTTCTTGTAGACACTCTTAAGCTGTCTCAACGTGTGAAATCTAAACCTAGAATATTTGAGGAAAAATTACTGACTCTTTGTATTATGTAACTGAAATTAAGGAAAAGTGAATTTGAACTAGCCACACGTCACTTTACCGTGGTTCTGTCATTGTATTCAGTTGTATAATAAAGCGCTAAAATGAACACTACGATTGAAAATCCCGTTACGCATGGCAACGCTGCCGAAATTTACCGTCAGTATGCGAGGTTTATGGTCCAGGCAACATGATCGAAGGAAAGGTCAGACACTAGTGTAGGAATTTCAGAGATGGCGGAACAAACGTGCATGATATTAAACAAAGTGGAAGATGGTCTACTGTCAACGACGATCTTGTGGAAAAAGTAAATAAGAAAATTTGTGAAGATCGGCGTATCACTATTTCGTAATCAGCCGCAAAGTTTCTATAAATTTCACGTACGGTACTGTATGAAATTGTCACGAATACTATGGTACCACCAATTGCGTGCGAGGTGGGTGCCAATATGTTGACGGATGTTCACAAACACTAACAAATGGCTTTTGCTATGAAACTGAAGGCGACGAGTAAATACAACACATTGTGACTGGCGACGAGACCTGGATTTCGTACACAAATTTTGAAACCGAGTAACAATCACTACAGGGGAAGCATACGCGTTCCGGCAAAGCCAAAAGTTTAAGTAAAGGTTCGAGAACCGAAAGCTTAAGGTTAAAGTTTTTGCAGTCAGGAAAGGCGTGGTATTGGTTGATTTCCTGGAATGTCGTACGACAGTGATTGCAGACGTGTGTGGTGAGACCTTAAGAATGTACCGAAGGGCGATTTAGAACAAAATGCGACGAATGCTGACCGTTGGAGTCGTGATTCTGCACGATAACGCCCCACCGCACGCGGCAGCTCGCACTATGCAACTCATTGAGCAATTCATCCGGGAAATTTTTGACTATCCCATATATAGCCCCGACATAGCGTCGAGTGACTATCACTTCTTACTTCATCTTATGAAATTCTCAAGAACCTGTAACCGTTTTCTCGACGACGATAACTTCAAAACAACGGTACAATATTTGTTTTTGTTGTACATTTTTTTGTTTTAAATATTTGTATTCAATAATGGCATGCGTTAATGCTACTTACTAGTCCATACACTGACATACGCGTTTTATTTTGTAAATGAAACACCTTGCATTTTTTATATATTTGAGACCTGAACTAAAAATTGTATAAGGTGGTGTTCTAAAATCAACATTTTAAGGCAGAATTGTTTAATTGCTAAAGTTATATTTTTCAGAATGACTTAGATGATAAAATATCAATTATAATTGATCCGGATGTGCCAGCAGTTTTCAGAAAAAACAATTATTTGCTGTAAGGGATGATAAAATAAATAACTTATAATAGTTATATAAATAATTTAAAAAGTTTAAAACATAAAAAAATTGGACAGTGGATGAAACCAAAGAAGTTCATTTAATTGACTTAACGTAGGTTAAGTTGAATTAACCTTAACTCAGAATGAGTTCAGTTAATATTAATATAAGCGACTGTATCCTACCAGCTGCAAATTTACGGTAGGATAAGATTATGTTGACCTGTAACTAAGGTTAAGGCTAACTTAAGCTAACGTCTCTCACCATCACTAAAGTAAGTGAAAATTAGGTTGGTTTAATATGGGCTAGATCGGGTTAAGATTAACTTCACCTAATGCACCTATTTTCACAAAGGCTAACATAAGACATAAGATAAGTTAGTTTAATTTATGATAAGCTGGGTAAAACTTCACTTAGATCGACGAGCTTTAAATTAACGAATGTTTATACTACAGTAAGTTACGATAAAATTGGCTAAAGATGGTATAACTCTGGCGAATCGCAATTTACGATAGATTTTGTTAAAGTTGACCTACGCCACGGTATCGTAACCTAAACTAACTTTTCTTACAGTAGGAGAAATTGAGTTAAACATATCTAATAATAAATCACATTGACCTTAACACAGAATAATATACTTTAATGTTAAGCTATTGTAAGCTAAGACAAATTAACTTGAGGTAAGTTAGTATCAAATTAACTTAACTTAAGATGTCGTGGGTTGACCTTAAGATATATTAGGTTAAGATTAACGAATACCCAAATTAAGGTTGATTTAACATAGGATAAGCTGGATTAACTGTCACTTACGATAGATAGGGTATCTTGAGCTACTGTATCACAATATCAGTTAACTTAAGGTAGATTAGAATTAGGATGGCTGAACTGGAGATAAATTGAGTTACACTCACATATGATAAGGTAGATTACAAATAGGTTTGGCTTAATATAGGAAAGTTGGATTAATGAACTTACAATAGATTTGGTTAGGGTTCTCTTTAAGTTACTGGTATCGATATCAGTTTAACTTAAGGTAGAATTAGAATTTATGACTCTGCTGAACTGGAAGATACATTGAGTTAAAAAATCACTATGATAAAGTAGGTTACATAAGGTTGGCTTACACGTAGGATAAGTTGGATTAACAGTAACCTACAATAGATTTATTAAGGGTTATCTTAGTTACTGTATACAATTCAGTTAATTAAGGTAAATTTAAGACCATTAGGATGGCCTGAACTGGAGATAAATTGAGTACACTCACATATGATAAAGTAGGTTAACAATAAGGTTGGTTAACCGTAGATAAGTTGGATTAAAAACAGTAAACCTACAATATTTTATTAAGTTTCTTTAAGTTACTTTTTCGTGTATTTGACAATATCAGTTTAACTTAAGGTAGATTAGATTAGATGGTGAACTGGAGATAAATTGAGTTCAACTCACATATGATAAAGTAGGTTACAATAAGGTTGGCTTAACGTAGGATAAGTTGGATTAACAGTAACTTACAATAGATTTTATTAAGGTTATCGTTAAGTTACTGTATCACAATATCAGTTAACTTAAGGTAGATTAGAATTAGGATTGCTGAACTGTAGATAAATTGAGTTAAACTCACATATGATAAAGTAGGTTACAATAAGGTTGGCTTAACGTAGGATAAGTTGGATTAACAGTAACTTACAATAGATTTTATTAAGGTTATCTTTAAGTTACTGTATCACAATATCAGTTAACTTAAGGTAGATTAGAATTAGGATGGCTGAACTGGAGATAAATTGAGTTACACTCACATATGATAAGGTAGGTTACAATAAGGTTGGCTTAACATAGGATAAGTTAGACTAGAGTTGATTTCGGGAAGACTATGATGATTAATTTCTGAAAAAAAAAAAATTCGTTGTAATTTTTAAATAAAATTATGTCTACGCTGGGCATAAGAATAAATCGGCAGTAATTGTTAGAACTGGGAATCATAGCTATCGAGATCGTAAATAATGTTAGGTTATATTATATGCCACATGTCATGATCACAAAACATGCTTTAAAACACATAAGAGCAAACAACAACATAAATTTCAATTAACGAAATATGCATGATGTAGTTGTAATCAAAATTCGTAGAGCCGTTTTTTAAAACAAATATTAAATTTCAAAATTTTGGTTAATTTTCTGTGTTTGTGGTAATGTTTGAGCGCTATTGAATG
This sequence comes from Limonius californicus, assembly GCA_014611495.1. Classification (NCBI taxonomy): domain Eukaryota; kingdom Metazoa; phylum Arthropoda; class Insecta; order Coleoptera; family Elateridae; genus Limonius; species Limonius californicus. The sequence continues at coordinate 11,052 of JABXWE010004894.1, forward strand.
ATTTAAAGTTAGTAGTAGGATTGACGGTTTTTAAGTAAACGGGTTCCACAATTTGGAATTTTAAAATACAGCAGACGCTCGATAACGTTAACTAATTAAGACCCCGAGTGTGTTCACATTATCGCAGCGTTTACATTAGCGAGCGTGATTTTATTAATAAGCAAATTATTAAATGAAACGTTTAATAACACAATAATTTTGTCACTCCCGCACCTAGTGCAATCTCGTCCATAATTTTCACTTTATCACTCAATCTTAAACACTTTCTTTTATTGGATGTGGATGCGGTAGTCGTAATGCATAAATGCATTCAATATGCTTGGCTGAAGTTTAACAACAACTGAAATAAAATCAGCTTTGCTCCTATAAATAATTTGCTGAGAATCACGTATGTACATTATAAAAACAATAAAAAAAGAAATGTTTACATTATCGAGCTGTACAGGTTGTTTACGTTATCGGGCGTTCTATTTGATTCTAAAGTAAGAATTTTGTGTTTACATTAGCGCGATGTTTCCATTATCCGGTGTTTACGTTATCGAGCGTCTGCTGTAATTATAACGGCTTTGGTTTTGAGCTAGAAGATTTAGCGAAAAATTATGTATTTCATATGAAGGTTTTCTACAACTTCAAAGTTTCTAAATTGCAGACTAGCTTTGAGTAAAATATAATACCGTAAAATATGTCCAACTTCCACTTTCAGCGCCCAATTTTCTATCATCCCCAAAATTTTATCATAATCCTTAGTCGTTTTGGGAAAATATATACCTCTAAAAATTGAAATTCCGAAACGGTTTGAACCATGTTGTTTACGCTAGCAGTGCCTCGAAGGTCGTATCAAAGGGACTCACGGTTGTCAATATTACGATTTACTTTCGGCGTAGACCGCGTTGTCATTTGGGAACTACACCCAGCATTATCAAGGAAGGACCGACCTGCAACTTGTCTGCCTTTACAAGCATTTGCTCTAGGAGTTTGAGCAACTTGGGGCGGACAAGGATTTGATCTTAATGTATTTTATTTGCCAGGACAATAATACTTAATCGGCTTATGCCTGTTAGCAGTTTGTGAACCCATACAAACTAACATTTCGCAAGACATTGCAGCTTGCATCTTCAGAGTGAATAGAACACTGAACTCAAATCCGGGAAGCGGAGGTATTTAAACCTCTTTGAACAGAGCAGTCCGAATCTCAGATGCAGAACGTCTACAATAAGAGAAAACTCATCTCTTGATATCATTACAACAAAACGATTATCTTCTTCTTCTTGATTCAGCCATTCTCTATTCTTCGAATATGTCTCCCTCCTGCTCTTCCAGCGCTCTCGGTTTTGCGCCTCCTTATACCAATTCAAACCCACTATTCTTTACACATCGTCGCTCCACCTCATTTGCGGCCGGCCCGGTATTTCTTGTTTCTCACTTTTTCACTCCATTTTTCAGTTTCTCTGGCCACGTGTCCTGTCTAACTCCATTTAAGTGAAGCAGCTCTTGTTATTAGGTCCTCTACGCCTTTTCTTGCTCTTATCTACGTATTTGTTTTGTGGTCCCTTAATGTTATTCCCAGTATTTTCCTTTCTATTGCTGTCTGGCGCACTTTCAATTTGTTTATAATTTCTTTCGTGAACACCCAGGTCTCGGCTGCATAAGTAACTACTGGTAAAGTACACTAGTTATATAACCGACGTTTCAGGTGTACAGGTATATTCATATAAAATAATAATAAATAATAATCTAAGCACACGGCCCTGTTTACGCAGGCAGGGCCTACGAACAAATATGGCTCAAACTTCTAGAGCAAATGCTTGTAAAGGCATACATTGTGCAGGTCGGTCCTTAACTTATAATGCTGGATATAGTTCCCAAATGACGACGCGGTCTAAGCCGTAAGTAAATTGTAATATTGACAGTTCGAGAAACCGCGAAAGCAAAGAATGGATTCACGGTTTTTGAGTAAATGGGTATTAAAACCAGAATCTTCAAGAAATCGTAACCGCTTATTGTAGAAGCAAGGAAGTCCTACAAAAAGTATTTTGATTTGCATTGAGGTTTCCTATATTAATATTTCAAAATTGTATAATAGTTTTTGGAAGAATATGCTACAAAAAACATGTGTATTTTCGCTTTGGGATTCCTGACTTATTTTAAAAACGTTTTTAGATGGATTTCTAAGAAACTTCTAGACCTTTAATTTAATCAGAATACAAATAGCCGTTTCCTAGATATCGATAATCACATATCCTTGCACAAACCATTTCCCCCTGATATTGTTTTTAAAATCTTAAATTAGAATACTTTCTCTATACTTACACTAATGGCTAAGTAAAATTTGTGTCATAAGCAATGCCTGATTTACCTACAGGGAAAATTCATGAAAATTGTTGGAAAGCAACAGATAAAGCGAAATGAGGGTGTCCATCACGGCACCAATTAATGTCATCCATCAGCGGTGCCCCAATCATTTATCTTTAAAAAGCTTCAAGCTCCCATTTTGCTTGCCTACGCTCTTATCTTGTTTGAGGGTTGCAGTACTTTCAACTTTTGCAATCGTTCGAACTTTTACATTGTTTCAGAACAGCTCACCATGTGAAATTAGTGTGGGTAGATTGTTTTCGTGATTGAATTCAAGTTATGGAAAATTAGTCACTTGTTATCTAAGTTTGATTATGATTAATTAAAATGCTTTAAATTCGCGTATGAGTTGTGTACATGTACTAATTATACCTGGACAATGTGTTTAATAATACGCTCCAAAAATAAACGAAGAAAAAGCTGATTAATGTACGACGAAGGAAACTTAATAAAAGGAAGTATCTGGCATAATTATTTTAGAGACTTTATGAATAAATCCCTTGGAAGATTAAATTCAAATTCCTTAAATCCCAAATGCCGACCTTAATTAAATTCCCCGAATTTTATTAAAGAAGGTAATGAATATTTTAATGAAGGCTATTCAATATAATAGCAGAAAATAATTTTTATAAGCTTCCCGTGTTACTCTGCGAGTTTCGTTGACCTTACAGCCAAGTTCAGCTATATTGCAGAAACACAGTACACGTTACTAAGAAATAATTGGATGATTTGTTTTTTCCTTCTATTTGTTTCGTAGATAGATCATTAAGAGCTAAAACAGGAAAATCTTGAGCCGTGAGCATATAATGGTAACGCACATGGGAAATAGGGTAATAAGAAATAAAGAAAAACTTAAACATTGTATCCTAGTCTTTGACCCTACAAATTTTCTTCTAAAATTGAGTTATTTTGTCAGTTTTTAATAATACTTTAATATACAGGGTGTATCAGAAATAGGTGCAAATATTAAATCATTACAATATATACAAGCTAGAAAAAAACATTTCTTTGGCAATGGGACCCTTAAGATATGAGAAAATAATAATTGAAAATTTGACCCAAAATTGTTTGAGTACCGCAGGATAATAACAAAAATTTGAGTTCAAAGACATGTTATGCAAAGGAGAGTAAGATGGAAGTGCAAAACATTTCTTATCACCTGCCACAAACCAAACTATTAGGTAGGTCAGTAATTTCTATTCAGTCCGTTGTTGAAGTTGGCAAGCATTGTTTCTACCAAAATGGAAAATTTTACGAACATTGAACTTACTGATGTCGTTCTTATTTACGAGGACGCTCAAGGAAACGCTCTAAGGGCAAGGCAAATGTACTTAGAGCGATATCCTCAGCGCCGCATTCCAAACAGCCGTACATTTACTAGAACAGTCCAACATTTATGAGATTATGGTACGTATCAACCACAAAACCATCATCGCGGTCGTCCAAGAGTAGAAAGGGTTGTTAATGTAGAACAGCATATCTTGGAATTAGTGGAGGAAAGTCATAGTGTCACTAGAAGACTTGCGTTACAAACTGGCGTTTTCTATTCTACTGTTTGGCGGATTTTGCGGGATCAGGGACTACACCCTTATCACGTTCAAAGCGTTCAAGGTTCGCAACCAGCGGATTATGTACGTAGGCACGTTTTTTTTGTGAATGGTTTCTTCAAAAGTGTAACAACCAATCAAATCTCCTGTTCAATTTGTTATCTACTGATGAGGCAGGATTTACGCAAGAAGGGGTGTTTAATGTCCACAATACCCACATTTGGTCAGATGAGAATCCACACGAAATAGTGGAACATAGTTTCCCACAACGGTTTTCCCTAAATGTATGGGCAGGCATTGTAGGTGATCACCTTATTGGGCCATACATTTTACGTGCTCGTTTAAATGGAGCTCTGTGCTTACACTTTGTCAAGGAAGTCCTACCAGAATTGCTTGAAAACGTATCTTTAGAGACACGACGTAACATGTGGATTTTGCTTGATGGTGCTCCGCCTCATTATGCTAGGGATGCTAGGGATGTAAGGGAAAGGTGGATTGGACGAAGCGGGCCAGTTTCATGGCCAGCTCGTTCGCCAAATTTAAATAGTTGTGATTTCTTTTTGTGGGGCTACATGAAACAGTTAGTTTATTCTACGCCAGTGAACACAGTTGGGGAATTAAGGATAGGTACGCATTGAAGACGCTGCCGATAGGATTCGGCAAGATCCTACCGTTTTCGCAAGGATACGTAATTCAATGCTTCGACATGCAGAAGCTTGTGTTCTCAGTGGTGGTCGTCATTTTGAACATTTATTGTGATCCACTTTTCACTTTCACTGTTTTTTATGTTTTTTTCAGTTATGTTACAATTGATTTAAGTAGATGATGGGTATTCTGAAACAAATTAGTACTTTTTTAAATGCTTTATCTGTTTGGAGTTTTTTTTTGCATGAAGCAGAACTTGTTTATAATTTTTATACCCCAGGATAAAGTGAAAACGCAAAAATATAATTTAGCGGTAAATAAGATTCTTAAATGCCTTCTATTACAAAAATGCCCAATTCCGTAGTTTATCACAAGCCAGACAAGTTTTTACGTGTTTGCCACTTTGGATTTACTTTACAATTAGGTAATAACCTTCTACAGCTTAAATACATTTTCTGTGTATCATCAGCAGTCTCAAACAAAATTTTATTTTATTTTTTAATTCAAAAAAATAAACATAATGATTTTTGAAAAATGAATAGTACCATTGAATTCTACTTGAGCCAATCTATTACTGGTTTAAATATTTGTACCTATTTCTGATATACCCTGTATATATATATATATAAAATAATAATAAACAATGACAAAAAATATTAGTATGTAGTAGATACCGTTTAGTGTCAGAAAATTATTAGTATAGAACTGTTGACTTTCAACACTGATTGTGAAAATGTGTAATTGTTTGTACACTATGAATGAAAAAATTACTAGCATAGCGGTTTCATTCCTTATAGTAGATCATGTTGTGGTAACTCAGCTGGCAGAGGGCTCATTTTTGGACAAAACGACGATTATGGCTTGTGTTCGATTTCCCAGCATTATAAAAAAATCTTGTGCTGCAACCCATTACATACTCAATCGCCATATTGCGTTGACAACCGTGGGATCTAATGCTAAAAACATTCTCTGGAATTCGGATTCGAGGTTAAGCCGTAGGGCCCCCGTGTTTCTACGTTAGGGCTGAGAAGAAGCACGTGTTAGAGAAGTAGCCGATGCCCAGCAGTGGGACAGAAAGGCTGTTGATTGTTTTAATATAATACGCCACCAGCATCTTAATCGTAATCTACCCAAAACATTGAAAAAGTTCTGTCATTGTTATTTCTCATACCCCCTCGGAAAAGATTGTGTTCCAATCACCTTTATTGATGTTTTAGCGCTTAAAATACACTTCTTACTGCTTAGAAGTGGAAATTTGGGTGTGCTACACAAAACAACTAAGAAGCATAGACGAATAATAATGACGAATGTAGATTAAAAAGAAAAAATGGGGAGAGAAATCAAAGACTTGGACAACTATAAAAACTACATGGTGTTTCACATAAAAGGGTGGAGAAATAATAGAGGAAACTAAACAGTACAACCTACAAAATGTTCCGTTATTGTATTTAGAGGGAGAGTTATCTAGAAATATTAAAATATACAGGATGTTCCGTTATAAAAAAGACGAAACATTCATCTATTTACCACTTATCCTATATTTATACACACCTTATTTATTATCGGTTTTAAAGGCGTAATCAGTTAATTTTTGAAGCTTTAAACATTCAACCTATTAGATTTCATTTTAAATTTATAATAGAATATAAGTAACTTGCTTAGCTTAGTTGATATTTAGGCTTGTCATGAACAAAATTGTTACTCTGTTGAATTGTCCTGAACAAAATATGGATCTAAATTTTTCTCAATGGATATTTTATAAGCGAAAATCAACAACTAAAGACAATTACAGTTGCCGTAATTTAAATTCCATGCGTTTGATTATGCGCCTTGAGATGCTAAGCAAATTCCGCAAGTTTCTTGCTCGAAAGAAAATGATGCGAACTTTTACAATCCGAAACCGCAGTTGTGTAAATTTGTTCTTTTATTGGATAGTGAATCATTTTGAAGCCCTCGTATTGGAATACAAAGCAGCGCGCAGAACCGAATGGAAAGCCGAATTAAAACTTTCAAATTTATGTGCAATTGTGAATTTGTAAATGGCTTACAGCAGTGCGGATGAATACGGTAAAAAGCAATTTATTTAGGGATATGACGTACGAATTTTTGTTGGATTTGTATGTTTTGGTTTGGGGCTAATAGTGAAGCAGTGATCAGAGCCCTAGTTTTCGTATGGGTTTGATACTCCCTCACTCCTTAGATGCCTGTAAAGACTTTAGTAATGTACAGACCGTTTGATGGGGGCGGTATAACCTTACAGTAATTGAACACTAGACGGTATTAGCTAAAAGAAAAGCGGGAAAAGGCTTGTAGAGGAAATGTGAAAGATTTCTTTGCAATAAATCATGCTATTTAGGGGCCATGTTATAACATTGTAAGACTCATGGTAGCAAGTAACAACATAGAGCGAGTACAGAAATACAGACACTTAGTTATATGGGTAATGGAAGAATGGGATAGTGACATGGAAGCTCAAGAACAGAGCTTTCTAAATGTGAGTCTTCCGACGAATATTAAAAAATCTCATGGATGGAGCGTCATACCAATGAGGAAATCTTAAATAGAATAGGAAGAGATATAGAACATTTAAATATAATGAAAAGAAGAAAAGTCGAATATCTGGGACACGTACTGAGACATGATAGATACGACCTATTAAAAAAAGTAAAGATGGGCAAGGTAGGAGGTAGAAGAGGAGTAGAAGAACGAAGACGTCGTGACTCAGAAATATAAGAGAATGGGCGGGATCTCGAGAGTCAGCACCCATTTTAACATGGCAAGGAACAGAGGAAGATTTGCAGATATGACAGCCAACCTTCACTAGTTAGAATGGCACCTATAGAAGAAGCTTTAACATTTTCGTTAACATAGCGTATTTAAATGCAAGCCTTTGATTGTTATTATTAGACAAGCAAAAATATATAAAAAATGCTGTTATTAGAGAAGAAGAAAATAGATAGAATGTAGTTTTTTCCTTCTAATTTTGGCTTCAACAAATTTACCAATTATAGCCAAATATTTTTCGTTCGTACAAAAAAAGATCATCCCCATTCGGCTTTACTCATTGGTTTGTCTGGAAATAATCTTAAGGTAATTTCATCTTACCGAAATGTAGACAAAGTTCTTGTGAAGTTCGGCAATTTAATTCCCTACAGCATTCGTGAAATTTACCCGAAAGTAAAATAGCACATGAGAGTGCACAGTTTCAGCTGTTACTTAGTGCGCAGGAGGCTAGTGCATAAATCGTGTTTCTGTCAGTCCTGAAGCAATAACGATATAACACTTATGAAATGTTGAAAAATGTATACGGTGGTAACACCTTAAGTTGTACTAGCATGCGTGAGTCGTTTAAATGTTTCAAATATTGACGTGACGAACAGATGGCGTTAGAACCGAGCGTCCGTCGATTTCTCGAAAATCATACCCGAGTGTAAGATGTTGCGGGCCAAACGAGCTTTTTGGTTGACCGTAGTAATTATGGTTTATCACAAGGGTAGTTGGAACGTTCAAACAAAAGGCTCGCCGCCCCTGGCTTGCGGTATTTACTTTACTAACCACAGATCTGCGCAGCCAGTTCGAGTTTACAAAAATTGCAATTTATATTTACACTTTACAGTTAACAAAAAAATGGCAAGGTCGCTTTACGTTGCATCAAAAAACAGTTCAGCACTTTAGTGCAATAAAATGAAACCCGAAACAAGTTTACACAACACAATTAACAATTTGTCCTACCTTAGTTTTGTTCGGTAGGGAGCAAAGAGAGGCACAACTGGGGTGTTCCTAGGTTCTTCGGGAAGCAGGAAAAATTCGCAGGCACGCCCCTGAAGACTGGATCACGATGGAGACAACGTTACGGGCTA